>CM067372.1:139192430-139353809 GCA_034401795.1 Chaetoderma sp. LZ-2023a
GCATGACACGTGTGTTTAAGTTGTATGGACTACTAACCGATTTTGTTGGAGAATTCAACAATGGAGGATTCTTGTTTATCCATCAGGCATATGACGTCATAATCAACTACGTTACGTGTAGAAAAACATAATAATTAATTACATCGTGAATGACATAATTGATAAGAGACTAAACGGTGCTGTACGAATTGTACGTCATTACTATTCAATAAACATGCTGCAACAGCACCCAGTCAAATTTGTTTCAAAATATTTAACAGCTTACATTTAGAGTTTTCTGCCATTTGAGATCCAGAGATCGATTGACCAGCAAAGCGTGGGGGGGGGGGGGGGGCTTAGCTAAAAATGGGCGGGGCGTAGCTAAAACTGGACTCCTCAATTAAAACAGAGAATAGAATCAAATAATACGGTATCTAATAGTTGTAACGAAAATGGGGAAGAGTCAAGCATTCTAGTCTGTAACATAGCTGATGTTGTGGAGATACTTCCAATCTGCTTAAACACATACTCTTGACAGCTCACCTGCAATGGTACATCTATTGATTCGATTCATCTAAATATATTACCCGTAAAAATTCGTACTTGAACGTATCATACCCCTGTTGCTCAATATTCTAATACTGCTTGCTGTTTGGCGTGCGTAGCATATACTTATTATAGCAAGTCATCTAGTCGATCTGTTGCACTCTGTAAGTAATATACTGTTCCAAAGATAATACAATGTTACGTCTCTCTATCTGGAGAAATGGCCATTTGCAGAAGAAAAGGATGTAATTTTGAAAATTTACCACTGGAATGACTTGTTTAATACTCGACCCAGTCATCCTAGTAGGAAAAGTTAAAAAATAATCTTCTGGACATTTTCTATGAGAAAATGTATCTTTTCCTGAACAAATTTGAGCACTAAAGGGTTAAGTCCCCACACACACACACCCCACACACCCCACCCTTACCGTGAATCCGGTATCCACAGGTGTCGTTGTCATCCCATCTGCTTCTAGTATTACGGCATCAGCCGTTCGGATTGTGGCATCTAATTGCTTGGTCTCATTGCCCATGTCAGTGACTGTGTAAACTTGTGTCGGTGTATTGTCAGTAGGCCTAACGTTATCTGCATTGTCAACCAAACTCGGATTGTTACAGAAAGAGGCGTTACTGCAGCATATTACCCTTTCATCGTTCCCTTCATCTGGGCATCCACACCCAATATCTTGTGAATTATTATAGCCTCGCATTCTCCGCTGAAAGAAAAGAATGCCACAGTGACAGGCATGGTGCTGCTCACACACGCATTTATTAACCCTTTCATCCACAAAGCCTGGAAAAGTATATCCGTTACGATATAAAACTTAGTCAGTTGAGTATTTTGAAATTAATTTGATTGGAAGCCGTTGGTGTCTAAGGCAGCAGTGGCTTCCAGTCAAATTAATTCCAAAATATTCAACAGTTTTACTGTAGGTTTGCCTTGAAAATGAAATATGGGGATGTCATCTGTGAATGGGTTAAATTCGTCCATTACAGCTTGCATCGACAAACCTTACACCATGCTATAGACACGGTAGTTAAAATTCGACAAAGAACTTTCAAGATATATTCAAAAGATTTTACATTTATTGTGTTCTGTTTCTTGACATTCTGACAGAAGATGAGCAACAGAAATTTATTTGCCAATTTAATTTCTCATTCAATCCCGGGGTGGGGGGGGGGAGGGGAGAGGTGGAGGGATGGAGAGTGAGAGAGTGAAATGTATGTAAACCACGTTTTACTTACGTAACATTGCACGCCTGTGCATCTGCTTGGGTCGGTGAGATTACGCATGAATTCTATGCAGTTTGCGTCACTAGTACAGGTGTGCTCATAACAATATAGCTGAAAATCAAAATTGAAATCATCATTTAAATCGTCGTAGATTGCGCATCTTCAACGAACTACACCAAGTGACAACCCACCCACCCAACCCACCCCCATAGACACAAGTGACAACAATTCCCAAGAAATCCCTTATCTCTGGCGATCCACCAAATTGGTGGCGCACTGCCAACGTGAGTCATATCTGTGAGAAATGCCGGAGACACAAATCCGAAAAATACGGACTGATATATCTAACCTGCGTGTGTTGCCAGCTAATGGAACGTACAGTAACCCGCCATATAATGAAACATACCGACTCACATAACATCCTCTACCCATTATGCTATGGATTTCGCAGAGGGATCTCATGTCGACACAACTCTTCGAAATTCATTGATGACATTACACACACATGGACAACGGCAAACAGACAGACTATATTATAATGGTCTTCTCCAAAGCATTTGATAAGGTTAATCATAGCTCTTACGCGCGATCGCTACGGTATCCGAGGTTAAACAAACAGGTGGATACCCAGTTTCCTTTCTGACCGATCGCACAGTCAGTCGTCGTTGGCGGGGGAGGTGGGGGGATCAAGTTACATTGATATCGATTCTGGAGTTTCACAAGGATCAGTACTAGGACCCACCGTCTTTCTCTTCTATATCAACAACATAGGTACTGTAAGTTCCAAAACTAAAAATACATTTGTTTGCTGATGACACAATCGTCCACCTGACAATATCTTTAGAGAGAGAGAGAGCTTCAAGCTGATCTCGACAAGCTAGCAAAAATGGACGCGGATTGACTGATGAAATTCCATCCTGGAAATGTAATGTGTTAAATATAAGCAGAAAGCACAATACAATCAGACCCCAGTACATATTGCACGATCATCTACTAGAGACTGTAAATTATGTCAAATAATCCAGTGTCACTATAACATATGACCTAAAATGGAATGGACACCAGCAACATCTGCAACAAAGCCAACTGGATCCTTGACTCCCTCTGGAAAAACTTCAACATAGCCTCGACAAACATTAAGACCAACGCTTACAAACCCCGAGTCGGGCCGACTCAAGAATATGCTAGCACCGTTTGGGCCATCACTTGAAGATCACCATGAGGTTGCACGGCTTGTAATGGTGTACACCATCTCCAAGTGCGAGTCAACAAAGAAGGTCGACTTATTCCACCCAGAGAGAGAGAGAGAGAGAGAGAGAGAGAGAGAGAGAGGAGAGAGAGAGAGAGAGAGAGAGAGAGAGAGAGAGAGAGAGAGAGGGAGATAGAGAGAGAGAGAGAGAGAGAGGGGGGAGGGAGGGGGGAGGGAGGGAGGGGCAGGGGAGGGGAGGGATTGATAGAATGAGTGAAAGGGGGAGGGCGTTCTTGTGTGTGCAATTTGCTTCAGAGCACTAGGTCAATATTATATCCGTGATGCTCAGTCATTTCGTCAATGCGGCATTTAACTTTCTCCGGACATTCAAAGTGGGCATCTGTACACCAGCTCAGAAAATATCCACAAGAATCTCACAAACGTGCAAAGCTCCCGAATAACTACTGGGGCATACTGGTGTGCGACGACGATGACGATGTCGACGACTGCGATGACAAGGACGCCGCCGCCGACGACTATGGCGACGACTACGATGACCAGGACGCCGCCGACGACGACGATGGCGACGACGACGACTGCGTTATGAAACGTTCTTTCAGCACCAATCAGGGGATTTTTTCCAACATTCTTCACCGTGTCTTGTCTTGCGAACCTCCTAAGCTCCTATATTTTCTTTCTAGTCCTTAGTGATCCTAAATTACGTTCTTTGAGGTCTGATCGCAAAGCACTTAATAATTTGTTGCTGTGGCGTCATCTGTGTGCCTGATACCTGTTGGTACATACGACTGTAAATTGTAGTGCTTTCTGAGCAGGCGTGTCCTCTGGCATTCAAGGTTCATATCCAAACATCGTTGTTGCTATACCCTCACACGTATTGGCTCTGCGGTACACAGTTTGTAGAGTGTACTCATCTGGTGGACTTAGAATTAATCAGAATGGTTATAGAGATGGCAGATCAACTGTAAGACAAGTCCTAGCACTGTGCAGAATCATTGAAGGAGTAAAAGCAAACCAACTACCAGCAGTGTTAACATCAATTGACTTCAAGATTCTAGCAGGTGGCATACAAGGTGACACTCTCTTCCGTTATCTCTTTATCATTGTCTTAGATTATGTACTAGAGAATGTCTTGAAAAGGTGGTGAATTGCTGAGTTTTCAACTTAAGAACAGGAGATCCAGACTTGACAGCGCCATCAATATTACTGGCATAGACTTTGCTGATGACATTGTACTGCTTTGCAAAAAAATGTTGAAGAGGCTCAAGAGATGTTACAGCGCATTGAACAAGCGGCTTTGAAAGTAGGGCTAATATCAAGTGTGAAGATGACCAAGGTTTTAGCCAACAGTAATACACCAGAGGATTTGAGAATTAATACCATTGATGGAAACTCACTAGAAGTTGTTACAGACTTCAAGTGCCGAGGGTCAAGGGTAAGCAATGCCGAGAAAGACATTAAGATCAGGAAATCACTGGAAGGCTTGCGACGGAATGTTAAAGATCTGGAGTCGGCCCTCCACAGCAAATTCAAGATTTTGGCGAGTCAGTAC
Source organism: Chaetoderma sp. LZ-2023a (assembly GCA_034401795.1). Classification (NCBI taxonomy): domain Eukaryota; kingdom Metazoa; phylum Mollusca; class Caudofoveata; order Chaetodermatida; family Chaetodermatidae; genus Chaetoderma; species Chaetoderma sp. LZ-2023a. The sequence goes on from CM067372.1 coordinate 139,196,948, forward strand.
TCCTTTATAGATGCGAAGCATAGACAATACCAACCAAACTCCAGATAGAACTAGACGGATCATATAGCAAGTACACTAAGCATACATTGGCAGGAGCATGTAGCAAAGAAGGAATTGTATGGGGACTTTCTCCTGAAAAATCCTACAATTAAGATTAAAACTAGCAGAGTACTGTCATTGCCATATCGAAAAAGCCTGTACTCTGGACACTGGAGACCAACTCATTGGGAGTGGAAGTGAAACACACCACCATTAGCATACGTCGATATGCTGATGTGTGATACCAGCCTTACAAGTACTGATAAACTCAAGAGATGCGTGTTGGTCTGTGGCCAATGACGCCTCATCACTGCTCGGACCCGCTCCAGACGTAAGCAACCAAGAAAGCTACATGATATTAATTAGCGTACCTGTATAGTTACCTTGAAATTAAGATTCTGGGAATGCATGGTTAATTAACATTCTGGGAATGCATGGTTAATTCAGATTCTGAGAATGCATGGTTAATTAAGATTCTGGGAATGAAGGGTAATTAAGATTCTGGGAATGCAGGCTTAATTAAGATTCTGGGAATGCAGGCTTAATTAAGATTCTGGGAATGCAGGCTTAATTAAGATTCTGGGAATGTAGGCTTAATTAAGATTCTGGGAATGCAGGGTTAATTAAGATTCTGGGAATGCAGGCTTAATTAAGATTCTGGGAATGTAGGCTTAATTAAGATTCTGGGAATGCAGGCTTAATTAAGATTCTGGGAATGCAGGCTTAATTAAGATTCTGGGAATGTAGGTTTAATTAAGATTCTAGGAATGCAGGGTTAATTAAGATTCTGGGAATGAAGGGTAATTAAGATTCTGGGAATGCAGGCTTAATTAAGATTCTGGGAATGCAGGCTTAATTAAGATTCCGGGAATGCAGGCTTAATTAAGATTCTGGGAATGCAGGCTTAATTAGGATTCTGGGAATGCAGGCTTAATTAAGATTCTGGGAATGCAGGGTTAATTAAGATTCTGGGAATGCAGGCTTAATTAAGATTCTGGGAATGCAGGCTTAATTAATATTCTGGGAATGAAGGGTAATTAGGATTCTAGGAATGCAGGGTAAATTAAGATTCTGGGAACTAGTGTTAGTGATGAAGTGCAACATTATAGTCTGCACAACACTTACATTGAACGCATGTAATTAATCTTGAAGTTGGTTCAACCATGAATTGATACTACAAGTAGAATCCATCAATACTCCAAGATTGATTAACATATACAAAATACTCATAAAATAAATCGCAGTCAAGAATTTTCTATCATGCTTAGTGAACCGTGAAAAGTAGGTCAGGTTGACTTACATTTAATATGCGACACAACAGTATCCTACAATGCATAAACACACCACGTTCGGTTACTGTATACAAAACAATCTTGAAACTACATCCCTGACAAGAATAATCTTTGATGTTCTGTGAACCATGAATAGTAGGTTACGCTCACCTACTTCTGATACATGACACACCTGTAGGCAGTGGCGTGGTGCAAGAGGACAAATCCGAGATATTAACCATTAATATATACTGTCAAATTCGCATCAAAGAAATTGATTAAATGGTTAAAATGCTAAAGTTAATCAAAGTGTGAGTACTTGCGATAACACGCCAGCGACAGCGCTTTCTATAGTCGTAATACAAATATAAGTTTATTCACACAATGTATGTGGATATGGCTTACTGACATATAGATTTTCTAAATTTAGTCAACTACGTTTCAGTAGAAACTACGCAAAACACGATTATTTTGCCTTCAACTGTATGTAGATCGATAGTTATGTCATGAAATGCTTGAAATGGCCTCTGCGAGAATCGAGTTAAAAGTGAGGGTAGGGACCGAGGTAGGGGTCAGCACCGGCAAACTTGTATCTATCTTCGTTGGGCCGGTACTTTAAAAAACTGTCAAAGGGCATAGCGCCTGATTTTCATCTGATCAGCTGTAGTTCACAATGCAGATATGGATATGTTTACCCGGATAGATACAAATTCGTTCAGAAATAACACAACGTGCCACCTTTGTTAACGCTGGACAGACATACGACCAGACGGGGCTAAGTTCTAACAGACAAGTCAGCTGAGCTGCTTGAACCAAATATTGGTTAAACCTCAAGATAAGATGTTGATGCTATCGTAACTTTGACACACCGATTAGTTCCCATTTGTGCTCTGCGAAATCTGAGTCTTGACGGCTCCTGTCAGTAGGCCATGATACATCCACATACCAAGTTTGGTTACTGTAGGCGTATATAAAATAATACTCGAATCTACAGCCCGGACAAGAATAACCTCTGATGTTCAGTGAACCATGACAACTAGGTCACGGTAACCTACCTTCGGTACATGACACACCTTTAGGCCATGATGTACCCATATACCAGGTTTGGTTACTATATGCAAAAGATTCTTGAAACTACAGCCAAGACAAGAACAATCTATGATGTTCAGTGAACCCGACCGTGAAGTTGGTATACAAAAAAAAACCCTCATGAAACTACAGCCCGGACAGGAATAATCTATGACGATCGATGAACCGTAAAAAAGTAGGTTATGCTGACCTACTTTTGATACATGACACGCGTTTAGGCCATGATGCATTCATATACCAAGTTTGGTGGTCTATACACTTACGTCGAACAGAAAATACAGTCCGGACAAAGAAATGGCCCGGGCGCGTGGCAACACACACGAACAGACGGACGGACGGCGGACGGGCACACGCACGCACGCATGTGCGTACGCACACACGTACGCGCGCACGGACAAAGCGATTACTAAATACTCCCTCAAGAGGTTATAAGTAATTCCCTGCATTACATGGCGTTGTTTTCACAGAGCCGTATTTTAGCATCTAGCCGTTCCATGTCCAATAAAATGACGAAAATTTAAATTTTATAACAAATTCATTCTCTAACTAAATGAGGTTAATAATTTTGATATTGTAGAAAATTAATTTGATATCCTGTGTTTATAAACTCATACTTTCATTGTTTTATTGAAAACGGAGTGGCTTATTATGGTGATTTATATCTTGCTAAATGTACTAATATAAGCTTTCTTCATAATACACTTGTTAAGTAATGATCGACGTACTTCCGGGTCCACAGGTTTTTAAACATTTAACCCTCGAAATTTCAGTGCCTCGATTTCAGGTAATCTGTTGAACATTTTGAAAACAATTTGCCTGGAACCTGTTGCTGCCATTTCTGGTCTGTAAGTGGGAAAGGGTTAATCGATGTGTACATAAAAACACACGTCGTTGGTTAGCTGCAAATGATGACATCCTAAACACACACTGGTTGAATCCACTTTTAGTTATGCCCCGCCCATCTCTAGCTAAGCCACACCCACGCTTTCCGTGTGTTGAGATCGATTCATTTACTTTGAATCCTGAGTTTGCAGAATTCCATATTCACGGTAACTATACAGCTAACTTGTTCATTATTTTGAAACTAATTTGACTGGGAGCTGTTGCTGTGTATGGTGTCCAGTTCGTCATTCATTACGCATTTTGACTGTGACATCAGCCTACGTGTGACCTAATAGATTATGACGTCATATACTTTAGTGACAGATTGGATTAATCAATTATGACGTAATAAAAGCAAAACACTACACTCTCGTCCATTACAAATTACAATGTTGTTGTTGGTTTTGTTTTATTGGCCATTCACACCTAGGTCAAGTTCGACTCGATACACGTGTATAGAGCCGATTACGAGAAGGTCATAAAATGACAAAGTTCGTGAGATCGCGTAGCAGGCATGAGCAAGCGTCAGAGATTGCTTAACAATGCGCGTTAGCGTTGGGCAGAAAAAACATCTCAAACAGTACCGAGTTGGTACTCGTATTCCTTTTAGATTGCTTTCATTGGAATGAAGCGAGGATTCCAAAACTCTTTACCATTTTTAAATCAGCTAAATATTGGCTGAGTTATGGCTAAATGAGCCCACTTATTCCATTTTCAAAATATTGAACCCCATAGACTTAGAGCATGTATGCTCTCAGTACATGGGTACTATAGCGCGTCACGTGACTCCCTTCCCCTCCTCTGGAGCGCGCTCGCTGATTGGCTGTGGCGTTCCACCTGTGACGTCACAGGCAGTATATAAGGGGTGGAAAATCAGTTTCGAGAGCACTGAGATGGTGGTGAGGTGCCTGGTCTGAGGGGACGAGCGCAAGTGACTGCATTCCGTAACGCATCCTTTCGGTTTTCAGACTCGTTCTCTTTGGGGCACAAACCACAACATCCGCAGCCGCAGTTTTTTAAGCTCTCGGGAAGATATCACCCGGGGGCAATAAACAAAGTAATGTAAGTTATCCCAACCCACCTCTTCCACAAAGGGACCTTTCGAGCGGATGGGCCTTTTGGCCCCAATGTAGCTCATCGTTCAGTATGTGGGGTGAGTGACGTACTTGGTGATAACTCGCCAGATCTGCCGTGCCACGCAAGCAGTGGTGGAAATTAACCCGCACATCATGTGTCTTCACTTTTCCTGAGAATGAGCCATACAGTAGTATGGCTGGAATATTTTCCTAGCAGCTGACTTCCGCATCGTGCCATCTCGCGTTCGAAACTATGTTATGCTTTCAACTTTCATGAATATGAGACCGGTACCGATGACTAATAGGTACTCTGCCTTATAATATTATTATTGTCTTACTTTTATGTAGCAGGTACTGATGACTAATAGGTACCTTCCGGTCATCTGAGACCGCATTTTTATAGTCTATTATTATTATGTATATATTATCATAATTTTCCGTGCATATACGTACCGCAAGGTCCAGTGACCTTCTGTTACTGTATCTTTCTAAAAAGTTAGTGATATGGCAGTAGCCATCCGTGTTAAATTGTTTTGTTTATTATAAAAATTCTTGGGCCGCAGTATCACTAGGTTACACAATACAGCAACAACACCCGCATCACCTTGTTCCCCGCACAGCATCAATTTTTCACTGACGTCGCTGTTCATGTTCTCATTGTGAGAACATGACAGGCGGTCGACTAAACCTGGACTGTTTTAGCTCGATAGGATAGGTTTTATAGTAGGGACGATTACACGGTAGGAGACATTTTGTGTTAGTCTCATTTCCGGAGTAGTGGATATGTAACACCGCGTTCTTGGTAGATTGTATAAATTGGCCATTTTAAGGCCTCCATAATGAGTAATTGCCTCTGTTTATGCTCCACCAGCCTACGGGCTTATTAATTGTCTGGACCTCCTTTCGCCACGTTATTTAGAGTTAGCTGTGGAAATATTGGGGTTCCAGTGTGGCTAGAAATAAAGTGGCGATCAACGCATACATTCCCCGCATATCCTCGGACACTGGTTAGTTAGAAAACCCCGCCAAAGTAGGAAGCACTATGAAAATAAATATATAATTAATTACTGGTCAGCAGCGCATCTCTGGGCGATTTTACATAACCGTAACGTCAGGTAAATGTCAGTTCCCCGGATGTGGATCCGTATGGATCCATACCCGATGCGCTGGTGACGGAAAGGATTCAGCTCTCCATCTCACTCTACCAGTGACTGGGTGCAGTCTTAGAACCCACCACGCCCTCTGTGGGAGGTCACTATAGTTGGATAGCTGCATCTTTGTCCCCACCTTAAAATCTTGAATGTGCTTTTCAAAACACTTATGTACCGTATTTGTCCTTGTGATGTTATATGTGGTCATGACCTGATGGTAACAGGATCGTTATATGATTCTGGAACTCTCATTTCATGATAAGTATGCATGCGTCTACCTAAGGGGATGTTCCATGGGGTAACCTCATGGTTGCCGAACATTCTCGCCCATCCAACTTATGTATATTAGGAGATTGTTAGCTTACATTGCCAATTGTGGCTAAAACTAGACTTGGACCCAGTAACTAAAGAATAGGGTAAGAATTAGAAGAAGGTCCGCATAAATAAAGCGGCAACTACTAACACAGAATCTTGGAACTTGCATAGGATGGCGGTGTTGAATTCTGCGGAAATTATCCACCCCATCACAACAACCATATAGCTTCACTAGGTTGACTTGTTTACATAATTTAGTTTTAATAAGAGAGTGGCCCTTTTTGCCATTTCGCTTCCTCCGCTTCGGCATTGTAGGCCTTTTCCTGTGATGGATGCCCACGCGAGGCACTTTCCTCTCACAACAAAATAATGTTCCATAGGGGTTAATTTGGTTTATATTAAACTAGCTAAGTACCCGCGCTAGGATCCTCCTTTTTGGGGATACCGCACGGATCTTATTCTGTGAGGTACCTCTGGTGAGGGCCATGATTATGAGTCATCAGCCCGGCCCCATGTACTAGACACACACCCGACCCAGATAGCAGCAAATTAGTACGATTGTTTGACTGTACCACATTAATTATTATCCGTGGACCCATCACACTGGTGACACAAAGAGCGTGGACGAGATGGTGCGGTTCAACTTTGGCGGCAATGGTCGCATGGCCCCACTGGAACATGAATGTCCCGCCGGCTCTCGAAGTCGGTTTCTGTACGATCCAGCAGTGTGCAACACCAGCTCTGCATCCCCGAGATCCGCTGCTAGCAAGCTATCCTGCCCCGCTGTGTCACGCACCTGCAGTGCCATGAAAAGGGAATGTCCAGTGAACCAGCACACATGCCCGGAGGCTACAAATAGTGCCCGATGTGAGGCATGAACACAAAGTGAACCCACGCCCACCCGAATGTTCCAGTCTCCCTTTTACTATAATCTGTACTCTCTTGACGTACTATAATGGAAGGGCAGCTCGAGCACTCACTGGTGATGAGCTAAATTACTCTGAATTATAGGACACACCATTAGCACGACCACAAGAGTACTCCTCGATCAGTGAGGAGGCTTTCCGTGATGCCTCCCAAGCAGGTACGTCTTCTATAACCCTGTCTGACATCCACGCTAGGCACTCCACACCTGTGCCATATCACGGATAGCAGCGGAGACGTCCCCCCTTTGGGGCACGCTATACAACTTACACACCCATATTGTTCACCATGTCAACTTTACGATGACCAACGACCAGCCCGTCATGCGCCATGGCCCGCATCTCCACCAACAAGACCCTCATCTCCCTGCTACCCTTCAGTACCGCAGCATGGAGATAGGAATGTGGATGTGCCACGGCCATCATATCCCAGAAGCGGCACCAATACGCATCACACTCAGCAGCACCATCATTCCCCTGGACCTCCGCCATACCGAGAGAGACCCAAGCAACATTCTATGGACCCGCCACGACGAATGCATCGTCCTATACCAAGGCGGAAGCTCCCGGGTTCATCAGTCCCGACCTACCATATGGAACCCCACAGACGGGAATTCCCCCCACCTCCGTGTGCGGAGGAACCAGGCTACATGGAGCTATGTCCCCCAACACTGACCTACATCTGCATTCACTCCATTCACCCCCACCCCCCACCTGGATTCGCATCCATTGTACCTTATCATGGTACCGGCCGAGTCATCCTCCCCCCTGAATTCAGCGGGGAGGGTGACTGGGCCAATTACTGGTGCTAGTTTGAAATCATAAGCCATACAAACAGATGGATGGATCAACAGATGGGGGAGTATCTGGCCACCAAACCGTCAGAGAAAGCCCAGCAGGTACTGGCAGATATGGGGTCAGACCTCACACCCACATACACAGAGTTGGAAAGTGCTCTTTCCGAGAGGTTCGGATACAGCATTGGCAGAAACGAGCCATTTTCAATTGAAATATCTAAGAAGACATGTGGAGGAAACTCTTCCCGAATTAGATAGCCGCATCCATCGCCTCATCACCAGAATGTACCCCAACACCAACCACGAAGGAGTCGCTCACCTCCTTTTAGATACCATCATTGATGCATTGAGCGGAGAACTGGCCCACAGGAAAAACTATTCCTTTTGGAGCACAGGAGTCTTCAAACACTTACCGCGACAGCTGTACATATCGAGAATCCTCGAGCGGGAGAAAAACACTCGTCGTCAACTTCACCCTATCAATGAGCTAAATGACGCGATCAGCCTTGCTTCTACAGACCATCCACATACAGCAACTACCACCGACAGCAACAACACAACACGATTCCACACTACCTCGCCAATGAGATCGCGTGCCCCGTGGAAGAGTCCCATCATGGGGGCCACGGCAATGCCCCAGGATGCGGGAACTAGCAGAACAACAACAATAGGCAGGCGATAGGTTAGAAGAGATCACAAAACAGATCTCCGCCCTCACCTTAGCACCGTGGTGGCGACCCAACAAACTACATGACCGCCACCAAGCGATAACACGCCCCACACACAACCGCCCAACACATGCTACAGATGTGGTGAGATGGGCCATTGGAGTGACCTGTGTCCAACCCATCCTCCCTCTGCTCCATTGTCCACTGATCGATGAACACCACACACAGAGCATCCGTTAAACCCGAACGGGCACTGATTAGAGAGTTACTCAAACCCGGCTCAACTGAAGTCCTCCAACAGCAACTTCAGGTGGATTCATCACATAGTACAAACACTACACAGAAAACAGCTTCACATACGCCAGGGCCTACGATGCACACTGTATCGACAGCCCTGACAATCAATCCTTCTACAGAAAATTGTGACCCCGCAATGGCCATACCTACTAAACACTCTTTTCTATGTAAAACGGCAGTGGTTGGTTGTAGCACCTCCACTGGAACAACGTTTATACAAGCACCATGACCCACCACCAAGGCATTTAACACCCAGTGCCCCCTGGTAGTCTGCAACTCCCACCAACCATCATCATCTCCAGCTCCCAGTAGCAGTAGTAGTGACATGAATGGAAGCCAGCACACTGCATCATGGATCCGCAAAAGATATCTCCACAAACATCAGCATAAACAGTAGCAAGGACGCTGTTTCTTTTGCGCACCTCCTAAACACTCCATGATGCGTTGTCCAAAATGGCTGGCTCAAATATCTTCACTCCGTTCTGGTCCAATCCAAACTGCTGTCTATACCCACTCACAGCACACACCATCAACCTCAAATACAGCACAAATGCTAACCCCAGCTTCGTCAGCGCCTAAGCAAAATCAGCAGCAACGACGATGAGCTGGCCCCTTCCTCACTCAGCCACCAATCGCACTCATGGAAGCAATCGAGATGCAAGCCACTTTCATACATGGCCCCATCACAGCTAGGTCAGTCTAGGAGAATCTTCTGCAAGCACACCGGAAAGCTATCTATAAGTGTACTTGTTTGTTCGATGGAATATCTACCAGTGCCACTGTAGACACTGGAGCTTTCATCACTGTCTTTAACAAGCGTCTCTATGAGAGCATCCCACCCCTTAGTCCTTCAAACATATGTTTACAAAAAGTCACGGGGGCTGACGTTCCCGTGGCTGGAACAATTAACATCGTAATACAGATAGAGGTTCTGATTTTCTTAGTGCCAGTGAAGCCGTTATTCACTGCAGGCATTAGACATACACGGCCGTCGCATACCCCTCGGACTGGAGTCACCACTGTACGATACAGTTGAGCTGGGACAAGAGGAAATCCTATGAGCCACCGCACCACTGTTAGGAAATAACACGCACATAGCCATGCTGGAACCCGACAATGAATATATGATCACCTCCCAATGTGCAAGTCCACGAATGATAGTGGAAACCACCAACAAAATCCATATACCCTACCGGGTATTCACTGGAACATCCGACCCTATAATATTTGTCCCCGGTGTTCACTGCGGCCATTTGGTGGACGTAATTTCCCTGGAAACAGCTCCCATCATACCTATAGCAACAGCAGCTTCTGCCGACAACATACTGGAATATCTGCATGACGCAATCTCACAAATGTGATGTACGATGGATCCTGTTTAAATACCAGGAGAGTTTTTCCACAGGGTATATGGACCTGGGAGAAACTCACCTCTTGCGTCACTCCATCGACACTGGGAACAACCGCCCTGTACGACAGCCAGTACATCGTCTTCCGATACATAAAGAGACAGAGTCACTTCAACAAGTAAATGACATGTTGCGGACGGGAATCATAGAGCCCTCAGCACCCCCCTGGGACAGTCCCATTGTACTTGCAGGCAAGAAGGGTGAATCTTTGCAGTTCTGTATCAACTACCGCTGCCTTAATGATCTAAACATCAAGGACGTGTATCCGTTACCTCGGATAGATCAGGCTTTAGATTCTTTGTCCGGAGCCAGATGGTTCTGCCCCCCTTAACCAGGAAAGTCGGTACTGGCAGGTAGCCATGGATGAGGCTGACTGGGAGAAGACCGCCTTCATCTGTAGAGACAGTCTTTTCCAGTTCCACAAGATTCCCTACGGCTTGTACAATGCTCCAGGAACATTAGAGCGTCTAATTGAACAGGTATTAACTACACTGCAATGGGAGATCTGTCTCTGTTATATTCACGACGTTATTGTTTTTGGGCCTTCGCTTGAGCAAACTTTGTCCAATCTGGGCAATGTCTTAATGTGGTTCCATACCGTCAACCTAAAGCTCAACCCCAAGAAGTACCATTTCTTCCATCAGAGTGTTGAGTTTCTCGGATATGTAATATGCGCATATGGAGTGGCCACTCAACCTTCCAAAACACATGAAGTGGCAAACTGGCAGACACCAACTTCCTTAATCGATATGCAAAGTTTCCTCGGGCTCAAACAGTACTATTGCTGGTACATCTGCCACTTCCGCGAGATTGCATCTCATCTCTTCCAAATCACTGAGAAAGATCGACCCTTCGAGTGGACGAGTGAGGGTGAGGTTTCCTTCAGGGTGTTGAAGGACCTTTTAACAAACGTGCCTATTCTTGGTCATCATGACCCTAACCTCGATTTCATCTTAGACACTGATGCGTCCGTTTTTGTGATTGGCACTGTTCTATCACAGGTCAAAGAAAATGGAGCGGAGCCGGTACTGAGTTATGGTTTGCGTACTCTGAACAAAATGGAGAAACGGTACGCAACCACTAAGCGAGAATTATTAGCTGCGGTGTACTTTGTTAAGTACTATAAACACTTTCTGTATGGACGCCCATTTACCCTACCTACAGATCACCCCTCACTATGCTGGCTCAGAAACCTAAAAATCCAGAGGGTCAGGTAGCGAGGTGGCAGGAATCCCTGCAGGCCTTTAACTTCAATGTTGTTCACCATCCCGGAAAGTTGCATGGAAATTCTGAGGCCCTGAGCAGAATTGGGCTTGGGGATGAACAAGAAGTGGCCAACACCGTAACTCATACAACACAGTCGGGTCCCGTATTCCCTGAGCCACGGAGCTCTCCCATGAACAGGCAATGGATGCCCAGACTTGGAAGATATATGCGTGGATCCAGGATGGGGTACGCCCTCCAAAGGAATATGTTAATCCTTCATATCCACCATGACCAAATAGTATTATAAAAGGTTTGGGGAGTGCCACATGAACAATGGCATTCTCTACATAAATAACCAGATAAGAACTCCTGAGCACTATAAGGTCATTATACTAGAACAACTACATGACTGTGCTGGACATTTGGTCATTGAAAGAACCACGGAGTGGATCAAACAGTGATTCCACTGGATCAGGATACGCGATAGTGTCAAGGCTTGGGTCGCCAAATGCATCCCCTGTCAAAGATGTGCCGCTGGCCAGCACCACACCACACCACTACAAATTAAAATTGTAGGTGCACCACGGGAGTGAGTGGCTATTGATTTGCTCGGTCGCTTGAATACAATGGATGCTGGAAACAAATACATCCTCACATTGCAAGATTACTTCACGAAGTGGGTAGAAGCATTTGCTTTGCCAAACCAAGAGGCATCCACAGTGGTGGAGGTTCTGTCAAACAATGTGTTCTGCCGTTTTGGAATGCCCCATGAGTTGCATTCCGACCAAGGTAGTAATTTTGAGAGCCAATTGATCTCTGAGCTCTGCAAATCTTTCAATATAGTCAAAACACGCACCACACCTTATCATCCGCATGGTGACGGGATGGTAGAGAGGTTCAGCAGAACCCTCACAATGATGCCAACTAAGGAAACACACCTTGATTGTCGTGATTGGGATCTATGACTTCCATATGTGCTCATGGCATACCGCACTTCAGTACATTCCAGCACGGGTTATACCCTGGCTCGGTTAATGTTAGGCCGTGAATTAGCCTTATCCCTGGATCTGGCTATGCCCAGAAATCCGGGAGAGAAAAATTCACCATCTCTATGTGGAGCTCATGCGGCAAAGGATAGAACAGGCCCATGAGCTTGTGAGAGAAACCCCTCCAGTGCATAACAGCGTCAGAAAACATGGCATAACCAGCAGGTGAATGGAGACCATATGAGGCGGGGAAAATGGTTTGGGTTCACGATACACGACGTTCTGCAAAACATGCTGAGTAAACTGAGTTACCAGTGGAAAGGCCCCTATGTGGTAGTAGGTAAGAAGTCGGATGTGACCTACCAAATCTGCGCCTCGGATGGCATGACCTCAGTCATCCACTTTGATTGGCTTAAACCTTGTGTTAGCGATGACCCGGTGCCAGAACTCAGACCGGGCGCTACGCCTAACACCGGTACCCAGACCGATGTATCTATGGAACCAGGTATTCCCGACGTTAGTGCAGAGCACCGCGGTGCTAGTTTGACCCTTCTCCTACCAAGCCAGGGGTCCGCTGAACAAATGGCTAATGCTGGAGACGATGACGAGCCATGTACTCGCCCTCTCCATAGTCAGAGCGGGTCTACCAGGTCTGGGAAGTCGTATTTGAAGACTTTCTCGTCTGTACTGTCCAAGGAGACGGGCAGAAAAGTTGTTCCGCCGACCTCTTCCCATTCCCACCGACTTCGTGCTATTACCCCAATTATAGAGTTGCTACAAGCAGAGGCTGGGACTGTCCTACGCCATGCTTCTTGTGGGGTGGAGTGAAGAGGCTTGATGAGGCCTTCGCCTGTTGTGGAGAACAGGAAAACCACACAGCTCGGAGCACCCCCTGTCCAAAACACAAAATCGTGAATCCTCCCCCTATCCAAGTCATGTCAACGACACCACCCCCACTCCAATTTGTGTCCCTAATTTCGGCACACAGCTCGGACATCACACGTCCCATCCCTCTCACACTCCACTCGTCGTCTGTTGACTGTCCATCTTCAGATATGAGAGAGACTACTGTTTCGGAGGAGGGAGCCTCCTGCACCACAGCCACTCCCCCCCCCATGGCTGGTGGTGAGCGGGGAGGTGGCCTGTTCAGTAGGCCCTCGGCTCGATTTTTCCCGGTACCTAAAAACTATGACCAGGTACCAACTGTCATGTAATGGGAGATGTACATCCCCATCCAAAGGGCAACGCAGACCATAACCACCCTACCAAACTCCCCCGTGAGCAGTCATATCATCACATAAAGGCACAAAGCGACAGAAGCAACAAAATCACACTTGCCCTCAAGGCTGGATACATCAACTATTTAATGTGTGAACACTGCATATATGACTGGTTATAAGAGATATAACGGAAATATTCTACATCCCATTACAATGAACAGCTTATTCGTCACCAACTAAGTACATCATCAACAGTATAACAGCATGTACCTAACCTTTGTAACATAAAAAGTTAGAGACTTATTTTCTGCAACATTTCATACCGCACGAATGTGGGGAGCTCATCAACCTCCGCAAATCCTACTTTTCCGCAAAGCAACAGACTCAGCATTCCCCAGCTTGGAAACCTTGGCGATATAAGTGATTCTCTTTTATTCATATAATTGTATTTGCCGTCTATTTACGAAGGGAATATTAAATCTGACTCCAGGAGAATAAAATTGGCAGACTCCTTTTATGGACCTGACCGATTCACAAAACTTTTTGGGCATGGTAATCCCTCCTGTGACGTCATCAAAAACTATACAAATAGGAAGTCATGCACGGAAAATTCATCTTCCCTTCAAACTCGACACTAGGGAAGATCCGGCATTAGGCTACTTTCGTGTTGCAAACCAAACTCTGCTTAATCTTTATCTTATTACTTTAATTGGCCCTTAGGAAAGTTATGAAGAAATATAAACTAGGTTAGTTAGGTGTTTTGTGGCTCCGCACATAAAACAGCAATGCAGAAATAAAGATGTCTCTTGCGGAAGATCGGCTTTGTCCGACAGCTCAACAGCAGAAAATCAGCAAAGAACGGTGAAGAAATTTCCGTGTACTTCATTATTATTTAATGGACAGCCATGTAAACATGGATTTTCCGCAACTCGGATTTGACATTGCATATCAACTGGGACCATCTTTTTCAACGCGCATTTTGTTCAGATTGCAAATATTTGTTTTTGGCAACACGGTACGGAGTGACTCACGCTTCCACTTCCAAGCATCGTGTTCTCATAGTTAATCTTCAGCCCTGAAAGCAGGACGAGCCTATCGCCATTACAGCTCCACGATTTTAAGCTCATACACGGCTTGGAGTAATTCTTATCGGAAAAATGGCCAAAGCAAAGTGAATGAAGAGACGCCAACCTACTCCTCCGTGTTCTATGACAACAGCAATGGCAACACACGCAACCATGTCAGAAGTAACCAACACCGCAGCAGACACCACAACAGCGACCCCAGCACAAACCGCACCGGCAGCACCCTCAGTTCCGGTTACATCAGCAGCCACCGTCGCTCAATCAGCAACAGTTGTGACAAGTGTGACAAGTGTACCCATAGTGACTGTGCCTAGGCTTTCTTTAACTGTACAAAACATTTCTGATAGTTCCGCAGCTCCTCCAGATTTAACCATCGACGAGGGAACCGCCCACGGAAACAGTACGACGACAATGCCATTGCGCAGCAGCACTTCCACCACAGTTACCACATCAACACCCGCAACCAGCACTCTTCACATGCCATCTGTAGACCCCGCCATCCGTAAGGCCACTACACCGGATAAATTGTACTCAGGGAAACGCTGCATCGTGCACCAACCAGACATCCGAGCAGTCCTGCATACATCTGCCAGCAGACTTATTCAGGCCGCCAAGATCCGGAAGCTCACTACCAGCACCACCTCTTCATGCACAGCATTCCGATGACAGAAATCTGCACCAGCTACCATCACTACCACCGCGACGACCACCATGATGACAGCAACCACCATGACCGACCGGACACCCAGTATTCCAATGACAGAAATCTGCACCAGCTACCATCACTACAACCGCGACGACCACCATGATGACAGCAACCACCATGACCGACCGGGCACCCAGCAGTACATCACATCATAGCAACGTCGACACCTCACGTGCTAGACAGAACTTTTCTGAATCTATCCGCTACCTCCTCCGACAGTAGTGCAGAAGATGTTACTGAAAGTATATCGGCATCTCGACTACACCCACCACGTCCCGCATATGCAGATCGCAGCACCCAAACCCATTGGGGTAACTTTTCAGCCAATACCTAAGGCCACTACTGTCGCAGATTCAGCAGGATTATTATTAAGTTGTGCGGAGAAGTGAATTATGCTTATTATGTTTATTTTTTAAATACTATTCTTATTATTATTAAAAGTTTTTAAAATTGAAACCATGTCGCTAGGCTGACCACGGTCATCCTACACATCCATGCTAATTATCGCAAAGCTGTGTCTCACCAATAATCGCTGCGGATCCCTATACTGCAATCACACCCTATATGGTGTAAGTACGCAGCATACAGCAGCGAACTTGTCATTATCCCGAGCATGCATGCCGTCCTAGCTATTGCTGGGGCTGCCTGATGGCTGTCTATATATATATATATATGTACGTTGGAGCTTGGGCATTCTCGCTGGAAAAATAATTATCCGACACCCACGAGAACGCCCATGCGAGCTATTGTTTTAGCTATAATCAGGGTGATAAAACAAATAAAAGAGCACACACCGCAGCATGAAACAAAAACGGCCTGAAAAAATAAACACAGGGCAAAAAATCAAAATCAAAAATATGCCGCCCTCCCCAAACTCTTTCACACGTCTATGTGCCTTCTCTGATAATCTGAGCGTCTCTCGTGTCACTACTCCTCTTGGCTACACGCCTACTTGAGAAGTCTATAATTCTCGCCTAGCGTGTGCCCTGTACGTTCGATCCACGATGTTGGTATCATTCGTCACAGGTGCCAAACTAGGAGGGGTGGTGTAGCGCGGATCGACCAGTCAGGTACGAACCATCCCAGCCAGGTTGGGTGCGGGACGGCCCGGCCAGGTACATTCCAAGCATGCACCACCCCCACCCCCTCTGTGTAGGACGATGCGCGTGTATAGAGACGATTACGAGAAGGTCGCAAGATGACTAAGTTCATGAGATCATGTAGCGCGCATGTGCGAGTGTCAGAGATTGCTTAACAACACGCGTTAGCATTGGGCAGAAAAAGCATCTCAAACAGTACCGAGTTGGTACTCATAATCCTTTTTCGCCATTCTTGCACTTGATCATGACCAGAATGAAGCGAGGATTCCAAAACTCTTTACCATTTTTAAATCAGTTAACGATTGGCTGAGTTATGGCTAAGTGAGCCCACTTATTCGATTTTCAAAATATTGAACACCATAGGCTTAGCGCATGTATGTTCTCAGTACATGGGTACTATAGCGCGTCACGTGACCCGCTTCCCTCCCTCTGGAACGCACTTGCTGATTGGCTGTGGCGTTCCACCTGTGACGTCACAGGCAGTATATAAGGGGTCAAAAATCGGTTTCAAGAGCACTCAGGTGATGGTGAGGTGCCTGGTCTGAGGGGGACAAGTGCAAGTGACTGCATTCCGTAATGCTCATATCAAACGTCTGGGGCTGATCCTTTCGGTTTTCTGACTCGCTCTCTTTGGGGCACAAGCCACTACATCCGCAACCAAAGTTTTGTAAGCTCCCGGGAAGATATCACCTGGGGGCAATAAACAAAGTAAAGTAAGGTAGCCCAACCCACTTCTTCCGTGGGACCTTTCGAGCGGATGGACCTTTTGGCCCCGATGTAGCTCGTTGTTCAGTATGTGGGGCGAGTGACGTACTCGGTGATGACTCGCCAGATCTGCCATGCCACGCAACCAGTGGTGGAAATTAACCCGCACATCATGTGTTAGCCTTTTTACATTTCTACCTAAGTTGTGGGGACATTGCTTGATGCATCGTGTGAGCTATTCGATGCATCTCGTCTTGTGGACTTAGCCCTGTAGGTGTGGCTTAGAATACACCTTCCGTATCCTCTGCGTGTCGTAAGAGGCGACTAAAGGAGGTAAGGGTGAGGTAACCTTGACAGAAACCTCGAGTGCTGAAGACGGAGGTTCCAGGCCACACGGCGCACTCTAATAGACCATGGATCCACGCACTTAACGCTTATGATCATGTCGATAGTCACTTAGGACTGGCGGTATGATCAGCGAACGAAAAGAAGAAGAAGTCTTGTGGACTGCCTATCCCGGCCCGCCGCGCCGCGCACTTGCTGCGCCGCAGAATGGGAACGTCCGGCGGGCCAGCCGCTCGCCCAGGAGGCTACATTAACTAGCTAGTCAACTATAATCAACTAAGCACCCGAGCTCGGTTCAGATGGTTAGTGCGATATTTGCGTAAATTTCAAAAGGGCAGACACCGATCGCTTGCCATGAATAAATGCATATAAACGTGTAAATATGTTATTAAATAACTTAGGTTTAATGAAATTATACTTTGCCACTGTATGTCAATGTTCCCAAGCCCCTATTCCCTCCAACTTTATGTCATATGGACGCTTTTTGATGTCTTAGCGGACAAAAATAACCCATTTTCGTAGGTCATCAAAACAGACGACAGAAAGGGTTAATTGGGACTGGTACCCGTCTCCAAATTTTCTGCAATAGCACTTCAATGGGGAACCGGGTACCAACGAACTATAGTTACCTATTCAGCATTCGGCTTGGCAAGCGACTGCGCATGTTCGGTAAACCACGAAACTGACTATAGGCTAGTTAACGAGTCGAACTTTAAGCTGCCAGAGAATCGCCAGCGAGGGAATGAGGAGTCTGGTACCAGCTTAGTGGAACTTGCCGCTGGTTGTATATGCGCCATGCCTATCTTTGAGCCGCTTCCCCCGAAGGGTTGATACGCTCCCTGCTGTTGCCTAATGAGCTATTGTTAGCGGGTGTCTCGGAGGTGGGATGGGGATGGAGGGCAGTCTGTGAAATTTAATTTAAAAACGGAAATTAGGCAAAAAAACTTAAAAATAAAAAACTTTAAGAGATGAAAATGAAAGCTAATTCTATCAAATAAAAGAAAATAAATTAAGATAAATGCATATGATTAAATAAACAAGAAACGAGAAAAACTGAAATTAAAACCTAGTGTTTGCAAACGAAATATCCAAAATTAGAACTTAAAATTATAATCTGTTGCTGTTAGAAATAATACGTTGAATGCATATCACGCTGTTCATGGATTAAAGGGCCTACCAGCTACGTCGTCAAGTCGCTAAGCAAAACCTTTTCATACTTAAGTCTTAAAACCTTGATCAGGCGCCGGGGAAAGGAGAGCAAAGCAGAGCCACAGCGCAAATTAGTCAGTCATGATTCCAGTGTCCAGTTTTCGTGTTTCCAGAGATGCACATCTCATCTCCGGGTCTGCGTCATTGCATCATCAGGCAAGCGCCACCAGGAACACAACAGCGAGCAAGCGACACCAGCAGCGTCTCCACGCGACCAACGGCATCACTCCAGAGCGGTTTACTTGAGACTCAACATGCAATAAGCCCACCAAAAAAACCACATTTTCTGTTGTACTCACACCGAAAACTCGCGTGCCAATGCCATTTTCCGTTGTGCCTATGCCATTCTCTGTTGTGTTCATGCCGTTTTCTGTTGTGTTCATGCTATTTTCTGTTGTATTAATGCCATTTACTGTTGTGTACTCTGTACTATCCGCCACTCCGAGCCACGGCATAATAACCAGCCCTGTCGACAAATGGGCAAAATAAAATAAAGGCTGATGAATTTAAAGGAATAATTCACGAATCTCTGGAAGAGGCTGGTTTCTTATTTAAATATTTTAAATTGAAACGTGAATTGAAACCTAATTTAAAGGTATTGACAATTTTGATGAAAACTTACCATTTCGAGTTGAATTAGGCCTAACATCAAGTTATTCATTACTCACCACACCCAGTTCTGGGCAGATGACTAAAAAACTGAAAGTAATTTGGCTGATTGACTTTCAGAAAATTTGATTTCAAGACAACCGTCATAGCCTTGGGCATGACCACTTGTGAATGAATAATACTAAAAGAGAGGAGATAAATAAAGCACACGAGCTACAATAAGCTCAGAGGAATCTAGTTTTAGCTATACCAGCCCATCTCTAGCTAAGCTCCATACACGCATTGACCGTGTTGGGATCTATCGATCCCTGCACTCTCTGAATCTCAATTTCCAGCAACTATGCAGGTAAGCTGTTGAATATTTTGAAACTAATTTGACTAGGTGCTGTTGCTGCGTATGGCCGCAACATCGTCAAGTCAAATTAGTTTCAAAATATCCAACAGAATGTTTATTAAATAGTAAAGCCATACGATTCGACGAAATTATCAGGGCCATTCATGACGTAATTGATTATGTCGTTAGCATACACGTCACGTCGTTGATTATGACGTCATATGATTGAGGGACATAATGTGATCCCACATTCGGTGGAATAGTGAGATCAATTTCAAGCTAAGACACGCCCATTCTTAGATAAGAGCCTCCCACTTTATGAACATGTTTTACTAGATTTTAACACATTGAACAATGAATTCATAAAACCTCAACGGACCTTTCCGCTTTTAGCTATGCTCCGTCCATCTCAATCTAAGCTCCACCCACACCACGTCTGCGTTGGGATCGATCGATCGCTGAACTCCCTGACTATCAATTTCCAATGCAAGCCGTTGAATATTTTGAAACTAATTTTACTGGGTACTGCCAGTGCCTATGGCAGCAATAGCGCCCAGTCAAATTAGTTTCAAAATCTTCGACAGAATGTTTATTAAATAGTAGACACATTTCGTACAACGTATCGGACTATTAACTGTTAAAGACGGACTATATCGAATCGATTATGACGTCATCACACACGTGACTTAGTTAATTATGACGTCATATGATCGATGGATAACCTTGGTAAGGTGAATTGCAAGGTAATAGTACAGGTAAACTGTTGGATATTTTGAAAACTACTTTGACTGGGAGGTGTTGGTAACAGCTACCAGTCAAATTTGTTTCAATATATTCAACAGAATCCGCGCTTACTGCCGTTACCTCTTTCGTGTCATGACATGTGTCATTTCATAGTGACGTCGGCTAAGCTAAGATAATAAGTGGCATATTTTGATTATGACGTCATATACTTGGGTGACGGATCGAATCCATCGATTAAGAAGGCTCAAAATGTATGTGTCTTCTATAATATATATTATATATTCAACATTGTATATACATTTATTACCTAGAATACAGACGAGTAGGTAAGACCCTGCCATGTATGTAGTAGGTGGCCCCTGAAAAATAAAGCCAAGAAACATTTAAAGCTGATATGCAGACGACCTGGAAATATACATGCCAACTTTAGTACGCGCACCCATGCACGATGACATACACATACGCATACGGATTGAATGTTGCAAAGAAGGTAGTTCGAGACGGTATAAA
This sequence comes from Chaetoderma sp. LZ-2023a, assembly GCA_034401795.1. Taxonomy (NCBI): domain Eukaryota; kingdom Metazoa; phylum Mollusca; class Caudofoveata; order Chaetodermatida; family Chaetodermatidae; genus Chaetoderma; species Chaetoderma sp. LZ-2023a. The sequence goes on from CM067372.1 coordinate 139,217,624, forward strand.
TTCAAGATCTTCCGACGGCAAAGGTTAAATTTAAATTACGAAACCAGATAATCAGTTAGTCCAGATATATATCGATAGGAAAGTCAATGGAAGAATCCACTTTTTGCTATGCCCCGCCCATCTCTAGCTAAGCTCCGCCCATATTTTGAGCGTGTTGGGATTGATTTATATACTTTGAATCCTGACTTCCCACAATCCCAATTCCATGATAACGATACAGCTAACCTGTTGCATATTTTGAGACTAATTTGACCGGGGTGGGGGTGGGGATGGGGGTGGGGGTGTTGCATATGGCGTCCAGTCAAATTAGTTTCAAAATTTCCAACAGAATGCTTATTAAATGGTAAAGACATACAGCTGATACAACTGACGAACTATTCAAGGTTCATAAGTGTATTTCTGTCAATTTCGTATGATTGTGACGCCAGCCTACACATGTTGTAATGGACCTTTCCATTTTTAGCCATGCCCCGCCCATCACTAGCTAAGCTCCACCCACACCTGGCCGTGTTGAGATTGATTGATCCCCAAATTCCCTAGCTATCAATTTCCTGAAAACTATACAGGGAAGCTGTTGAATATTTTGTAACTAATTTGACTGGGTGCTGTTGCTGCCTATGGCAGCAACAGCGCCCAGTCAAATTAGTTTCAAAATATTCAACAGAATATTTATTAAATAGTAAAAGCAAACAATTTGTACAACAACGCATAGACAGTCTTCAAATATGCGTTCGTGACGTAGGGGCCTACTTATCGACGTCATTCATAACATCATTTATTATGATGTCATTGTACACGTCACGCAGTTCATTATGACGTCAAATGATTGGTGTATACTCTGGAAAGGTGAATTGATTACGTTATGAAGTCATATACTCGACTGACATCGGATTCATGCATTGCCGTGTCACGCGAGATAAAGGTGATGTAATCAAGACACTTCTACAACTGATGTGTTTGGGAGCGAAGCCAGCGACTTACAGGCCTTTTTGCTACTTCTGTGTTCACACTTTGACACTCTACCTCATTAACCTCAAATACATCTACTTGAATTCCATCACAGCTCCTCTGTCACTGACTTCACTGCTGGTCCTCTCTTCATTCATACCACTTCCAGTGTTCCAAGCATCATCCGCAGTGGCTGCACTGCGAACGTCATGTTTTTTGCCCTCTACCGGAAAGCACCAGGACGCCAAGTCTCTCTGGCTCTATGGCTCGCTCGCCTGACCCCCCCGCCCGCCCGCCTGCTCTCTCACTTGCTCATTCACCCGCTCGCTCGCTTACGCACTCGCCCACTCACTCACTGTACCTACCTCGCCGCTCCCTCCCTCCCCTCTCTGGCCCATCGATCCCTACACCCCACCACTCTCTCTCTCTCTCTCTCTCTCTCTCTCTCTCTCTCTCTCTCTCTCTCTCTCTCTCACGAAGACTAGTTTCATATTATCTCACAAAGAGGACTGGTATCATATGTATGTACTCTTGTCCAGACACCAGACGGACGGACGAACGGACAAACAGACAGACAGGCGGGCGGACAGGTGAGTATGCAGTCAGGCAGGCAGGCAGACAGGGAGACACACACTAATTGTGATTGGTTGCTAAAATATATGTGTGTCTGCCGTTATATCCAGGCCTACACTGCCAGACATATATTACAAAACTAATTACTCAGTTTTACGCAGTTATGTAAATGTTTAATAACAGCACAAATACAAAAGCATTCGCGTGTGACGGACAGATAGGCATAATGCTCATATTTATGCATGGGCGGGTGTTTCAATAATTATCTAGAAAGCAAAAGCTGACACGGTGTCGTGGGGATTTATAAATTCATGTCAATATGGTGTCATCTGGCAACGAGCAACAGTGGAGTTTAGTTCCGTGTTATAGCCGTACAGAAAATTTTTCGAACAACAACGAGAGTAATCTCTGTTGCTAGCCCTCGGATTTAGGCCCACATTTCTGACATAGTTTTTCTCACAGATCAATTCCATGGACGACATAACATATTCTCGTGTTAAATGTGAATCAAATCGGATACGCAGTTCCACAGAACTCGCGTCGCACTGACAAACTGACAAACAAACTATTTTTACGAAGAAAGTCCGTCCGTCAGTTTGTTTGTATGTCTGTTAGGTTCTTTGGCATTTTAAACAAATCTGCCTATGCCACGTTTGACTTGTTCTCGTTGTCTGTTGTCGCCATGTAGAGCCGTACGACACAAACCTATCCTAAAGCACCGCACATTGCGCCGACACGACGTGACAGCGATGCGATTTTATATTATTTGTTTCCTGTCGTCGCAGTGCGCTTCCGAAACCGACGGCGATGGGCTAGGAAAACGATAGATTCGCCGCACATCGCCTGTTTTCAAACAAGCTTGAACAACGTTCCTCTGGTTAATAGTGTCGTTAATAGACCAGTCAAAATAACACAAATTTGACAAAACCTACGACTAATTGCAACAGATATGAAACCATCCAGAGTCCGTTTAGTCTAACCACCCCAAGGTGATATATAAATAAATCTAATAAAGTCTTTTTGAGTTGAAGCTGTTGAAATCAAGATGGCTGTAAAGATGGCTGGTGTAGTTCGGATCGGCCGGACGGGTATCGGCCGTACCAGCCAAGCTGGGTACGCGCCGCCTATCCTGGGTTCGTTCCCTGAACACGCCCCCCCCCCCCTCCCCTGGGTAGAGCCATAAACGTATATGAGGCTATGAAAGAGAACGCGTTATAACACCGACTAAGTTCGTTAAAGCGCATAGTTCGCATGCGCACGCTTAAATACTATTTTTGACAGAGCGCGTAGTTTACTACCAAGATAGGATGGCGCTTTTAGTGTACCGAGACGGTACAATGTAATCCTTTTTAATCACCTGTTCCCGCCGCATATGCCATTAATCAAGACCAGAATTCGACGGGCTTTCCAAATCTGTAAACCATTTCAAAATCGGTTAAGAAATGGTTGAGTTATCCATGGAAAACCCCTTTTGATTATCTTCAAAATATTGCTGTGACGTCATAACCACGTGTACGCAGAACTTCTAGAATGTTCTAGAACATTCGACTGCGTTATTATTAGCTATGCGTTGATTGGCTGTTGCTCGACCGATGATTGGTTGGAGCCTGCGCCTGTGACGTCACCAGTAGTATAAAAGGAGACGAGATCCAGAGCTCGAGAGCATCCTCGGCCAGGGGCCGAGTAGGTTGGACCTGTGTCGGCTACGATCAGCAGGACAGGCATTACGCAGATCACTTCGATTTCTGTCGGTTTCTCTCCCGTAGCAGCAGTAATACAACCCACCGCACTAAAGCAATTTTGTAACTCTCGTTGCCTGCGGGAGCATTTTTTGGAACTTTTTAGATATTGTTCACGAATATATCAAGAACTAATTCGGAACACGAACTTGCGGTGAGGCCTTTCCCGGCCTGAAAATGTGATTCTACAGATGTAGAGGCAGCGATGTTCTTTGGTGGATGACTCACTGGATCTGCCGGCCACGCCAAAAAGGGGTTATTTAATCGTCCCCGCACTGATGTCGTACAGGTTTATCTAAACTTTTCGACCGCAGCAAGTAAACTTTGCCCGGTACGTCTTCAGAGCTGGTTGATGTACCCCGCACCGTTAAGCTTAGCTATGTATCTTCATCCGCATTTAAAAAAAAAACCTGCTTATGATCGGGTTGTTGTCAACTTCCATCCGTACCATCGGTGTACGGGAACTTTCGTCACAGCAGTAATGTTATTGTATTTCTTGCTGACTACTCGTTAGACATTCTATATTGTGATTACAGTCCTGAGTTCGATCCGCTCCCATCATGAGCTGCTTGCGGGAATCCTGTTTGCGGAAACCAGCCTGCAGGAACATTCCAGCTTCCAGGGAATGCATTAACTCACATCAACCTAAGGGTGACGTATCACTTTCAGTAACACGATAGCCCAGGTTTAAGAATGGCTACCGATTATTCAAGTAACTATACTTGAAATTTTAATTATTCCGTTAATTATATTTTTGATAATTATATCATACCTGTATAAACGGTCCCGATGACTAAAAGGCACCGTAGCTGTCTTAGAACCGCTAGTTATAATTTCTGTATCTGTTTATAGTTATTCTTATTTTCTGTAAGGTGTTTTTGCTAACGGCACCGTAGAAGGTTCCTTAACCTGTACTATATATATATTATTCTGATCATTTCACACTGTATTGATTGTTCTGGTTAGTTTATATATGGCCAGTGGCCATCAGTTCATATGTTTTGTTTATTTGTAGAAAATATAGGACTGCAGTGAACGTAGGTAACACTATACAGCAACATTTATATATGCAGCACTTTCTCCCCGCCACCAACAATTTTTCACTGAGGTCGCTGGCCGTGCTATAACTCTGTTTAGCCTGGCATGCTACTGACTAAAAACCTTTTCTATTCAGCTCGATAGGATAGGTTCAGATGATTAGAGACAATAGGAAACACGTAGTGTACACCTCTTTTCCGGTAGTTGCGATAATTTAGCCCCGCACACCGGCAAGGCAAAATACCTAATGGGCCTCATGTTTCTAAGTTATTGTCTCTCTTCATGTTCCACTAAGCCTCATGGCTTCTTAATTGTTTGGATGTCCCTATCCGCACCATGGACTGATCCGACCCTGGGAAACTATTGGGGTTTCCGAGCGGTGATGGCCAGGGTGTGGTGTCACACACATTTCCCATGTATCTTCGGATACTCAGTAGTTAGCACCTTTGCCAATGTAGGAAAGCACTGTGAAAACATGTCTTAATTATTAGTTTCTTTAATCTGCTGAACAATCCTCCCACATCGCAGTGCATAGCTGGGCAACTTGTGTTTAAACCTAACGACAGGTTAAAAAGTTAGTTCCATAGGACCGGGTGATGGGCGAGATGGACAAACTCCACCGAATTCCGTAACAATGTCTGGGCATGATATTCAGATCTGCCACGCCCTCACAGGAAGGACATTTACGGTGGGTATTCGTCTCTCTTACCCCCACCATAACGATAGATCAGTTGCCTAAAATGCTTTTGTGAAAAGTAACCAATGTCCTGTGACGTTTTACATGGTTACGGAGCGAGATGTCCGGATTCTTATCCAGTTCGAAGATCTTTCTAAGTAACATGTATGCACGCTGTCTTCAGCATTGATGTCTTAGGGCATCTGTTCTCAATGACAGCCGTATCTAGAAGCTAGGTAGACACCAGCCATTTGCGGCCTAAAATAATTCTTGTCTCTAAAAACTAAATATTAGGTTAAGCATCGAAGAAGGCCCACATAAATAAAAGTGGCAACTAATAATTCAGCATACTGAGAATTACATAAGACGGTGACGTGGGAATCCTTCGGGAATCGTTCATCCCGTCTTCACATAAAACAGCACGCAACCTTACAGTCATAATCTCACTAGGTATGGTCTTTTCTTTACATCATTTTGGTTAAATATTAGAGTGGGCCCCTTTCGACCACTACTCTTCTCCCGCTTTAAGCAGTGGCGACATTTTCCTCTCGCAAGGATTCAGTGACGACGGTCCATGCAAGGATAATACTCCTCACCCAAACTAGCACTAATAGTAGTGCCTGCGTGAGGCATATGATTTTCCGTCACCACAAAGAAAATTTTCTTTCCTTTCAGCTTAGAGGTATAATAGCTTATATTAAGTTAATTAGTTAAGTCTCATGTATGGGAGCCTCCGTTGCGGGGATACCTCTGCGGACCTACGAGTCTGTGTGGCACCTCCAGGAGCCCCACGTTTAAAAGTTAATCAGGCTGTCTCTATGGCTTGTATTTTCGTATGCTCATTATTTTTATCTAGCATACTTGACGGTCTGTTTAAGTAAAACTATTGTATAGACTTATTTTAATTAGGTCACCAAATCAAATCGTGTAAGTCCATACATCACGAAATTGCTATGGACAGGCATACTGGTGACACAAACTCTTGGGATGAGACTGTTGTGTTTAATGTTCGTGATGATGGCCGCACAGCCCCACGGGAACGATTGAGTTCCACCAGCCTTAGGAGCCTGTCTTTGTTACCCATAGGGCAGTATCGTACAGGATCTGTCACCCCGAGACCAGAAGCTAACCAGCGTCATCATTCATCATGCACTTGCGGTGTGGCGAGTCGATATCAGACACCAGAATGGCCCAACACTACCCCGCGAGCTACTAGTGGCGCCCGATGTGGGGCTCAAAGATCATCATTATTAACGCGCAGCGAACTCACGCCCACACCGTATAGTGAGCTTAGTTCTATACTGTCTCCATTTAGCGACGAATCCCTTGATCAAGAGGTAGCGTCATACGATGGATTTTAAGCTCACATGCTCACCAATTATGCCAGAAATTCACCAGCAGAATCAACAACCCCGCAATATAACTTGTTTTAGCCTGTCAGTGACGGCACCTTTCGGAATGCCTCACAGGCGGGAACAGAGTTTAGAACCATATCGGACGTCCACGACAGGCCAATTCCATTGAGGCCGAATCGTGGACGATCACGATAAAGACCCGATTACGGGCATATACATAATCATTCAGACTACTATCATTCACCCGTGTCATCTACAGAGACCATATGGCAGGGTGACAATCCATATTACAGACAACCTCCCGCACTGCCCCTTCAAACATAACACTATACTCGAGGGGAACACCACAGCATCATCGGGAGGAATCGGCACTACCTTTTCGCTGGTACATCAGTCATGCTACACACCACAACCGTCAGCCGACTGCACCACCGACATATGAGGAATATCAGTCCTCACACCAAGAAGAACGTCTGCGTAATCTTCATAGTATTCCACTTCCCGTCCATAGACCCATGCCACTTTATGGTTCTACAATGGGGCAGGATTCACTGAATTGGAGTACGCGCGTTCTCACTCCTCAGCATCAGCATCAATGGATAACACCAACACCACCACCACCACAGCCCGCACAACGACCAGCCTCAGAATACATGTCAGTCTCGCAGATACCACCGCCACCCGGATTTCAACCACTTCATTCTTCCCGTGGTCTTGGCCGAGTCATTCTCCCTCCCGAATTTAGCGGGGAGAATGACTGTACCAACTATAAAATACAGTTTGAGATAATAAGTCGAACTAACCATTGGAACGATCAGCAAATGGGTGAATATCTCGCCGCACAGCTTTCCGGAAAAGCCCTTCAAGTTCTTGCAGATCTCGGGACTGACTACACACCCACCTACACCCAACTGGAATGTGCATTAGCTAAACGAATTGGCGACACAGCTCTCGGGGAAACGAGTCATCTGCAACTCAAAAATCTCCGACTATGCGTGGGAGAAACTCTTCCAGAGTTAGCAAGTCGAATTAGAAGGCTAGTCACCCACACACATGCTAGCACCAACATAGAAGGCGTGATACACCTGCATCTAGACACCTTCATCGATGCATTAATGTTCACGACGATGGTCGCACGGCCCCACTGGAACGATTGAGTTCCACCGGCCTTAGGAGCCGGTCTTTGTTACCTGTAGGGCAGTATCGTACAAGATCCGTCACCCCGAGATGGGACGCTAACCAGCATCATCATTCGTCATGTACTTGTGGCGCGGCGAATCGACATCAGACACCGGAACGGCCTGACACTACCCCACGAGCTACACTACCAATCAAATACAATATGACATGTATCCCGAGAACGGTTCATTTTGACCACGTAAATGTATTACGAGTAGATAGAAACATGCTCCCAATCCACCGAAAAATTATGTCTTCTGCAATCCATGACAGCTGTATGACGTCACAACCTAACAGCTGACACCGAAGTTCGGGGTTTGCAAACCATTTTTATATTCACTGGCAGTGCTTAGTTATCATTATCATCCATGTCAACAACAGAAGCCAAAGAATAGCAGTTACTGGTTCCAGCCCCAGCTGGTCACCAGTGATTAGTGGGATATCCCAGGGAAGTATTTTTGGGCCAATACTGTTCGGTAATGTTCGTCTACCTTATAAACGACATGCCACAATTTGACCACAACTTAGTCAAGATGTTAGCTGGTGATAATGTTGCTTTCATGAATCGCTACAAAGGAAGACTACGACCAACTCCAATAAGACCTGAATAGCCTAAAAGAATGGGCAGATATCGGTCAAATACGATTTAAAGCGTCCGAATGCAAAGTAATGCACTTGGTTAGAGCAAATATGAAGTCGAAGTGTACCGCGTCAGAGAACATTCAGGAAATCACTCTAGAAGAAACAACCTGTCAAAAGGACTTGGGCATTTGCTTCAAAAAATTCAGCATGTGGAGACAGCAATCAACAAAGCCAACCAGATCATTGGTATGATACGAAGATCTTGTGTCTGCCTGGAGGTCAACATGCTTGGGCTGCTGTACAAAGACCTAGTGTGACAACATCTAGAATAATGGGAATGCCGTATGGTCCACTTTGTACAAGAAAGGCATCTTCTTCATCGAAAATATCCAGTGTCGAGCAACAAAACTGATATCAGGATTGAAAGACAGCTCATATGATGATCGTCTAAAGGCACTAAAGCTGCCAAGTCTGACATACCGGTACTTGCACGGAGACCTAATGCAGACATACAAGTAGGTACATTGCATCTATTGTAAATCGTAAGAATCTGTTGCTGCCAGAGGAGACACATCGCATGAGAGGACACAGTTACAGACTACTAAAGCAACGATTTAAAGGCAACACACAGAAGAGATTCTTCAGTATTCATGTGACAAACATGGAGCAGTCTAGCCTATTCAGCAGAAAGGACTATGTAACCATGATTACGTAGTTCCGAATAGATTGGCGTGGACATGGTATAGCTTGTTGTTACTGATGAACTTCAGTCCGACATCTTTGTCTATTCTAAATGCCCTGGATGTCGTATCGCACATGAAGAAAGCATGTAAAGAGACATTGGTGTAGACGTTCTTCTCGTGTACATGCCTGATTGAATTGACACTGATACATTTGAGAGCTGCTCCTTCATTTGGTTCAAGGCGGAAATGATAACATGCATGTTTCCTCCAGCAAGATGTATGTCAAATGATGATTCAAGAACCAAACGTTGCACTTGACTTGAGTGTAGCGAGTCCTGCTTTCTTAAGGCCACCTCGTAGCATGGTTAGCAGATTTATGCAATGACGTCCTTTCCTGGCATTGTATTTGCTGGCTCCGAGCAGGGCGGATTCCAAGGCTCTGTGCTGGTGTATCTACTGGCATCCTTAGCACATGGCCAAACATGGACCATCTTTGCTGGGCGACTTTTACAGACAGCGTCGACGTATTACACATCTTGTATAGTGCATCATTGGAAATTAGGCTGGCTGGCCATCGGTGTCCAGTGGTGGTGCGTAGGTATTAGCAGTTGGTAGGCATCGAGTTTGTCCAGAGCTGTCTTTGGAGCTGCCCAGCTGTTACAGTTATACAGCATCAAGGATACACAAATTGCATTGCATAAACGGAGCCCTTTTATTAAGGGCATCTTTGATCTGCGATTCCATAGCTTCCAGAAGTACTGGAAAGTTATATTCCCCATGATGCAGCGTGCAGCAATGTCAGCAGTACTGCAACGCAGTGAGCCCAGGATTTTACTTTTCCTCCATGGTTCGCTGCCACGAAGTGGGTCGTTATTTTCTTGAGTTTCATGCTTTGTAGATAGATACATGTGTGTGAACTGTGCGTTGGATTCATTCATAAAGAGATTCAATTTTTAGTTTGCTTGCAGCTATTGGGAGACATTCGTCAATGGATTTCTTTTCCTCGTCTATGACGTCTACATCGTCGGCATATTCCACCTCTAGCGTTATACCCTGTATTGACACTGGGGTGCGGTGGGGGTGGAGGGTGTGTGTGTGTGTGTCGGGGGTGGGGGCGGGGGGTCTTGTGGAATTTTGCTGCACAGATTTCAATGCGGCAGCAAGGTAACAGGTGAAAAGCACCGGAGATTGATCATCTTCCTGTGGGGAGCCGATTGATGTCTCAAACTCTACAGACTTCACTGACTTGACTCGTACTCTCAGCTTGGTGTCTGCAAGCCGTAGTCTCACTAGTCGTAGCTCATCTTCATTGTACATCTAGGATCTTTGAGCTTTTAATTGTGTCGAAGGCTCGTGACATGCCAATCCCCATTTTGTGGAAGTCCCAGTGTTTGGACATGACTGCCGACACTAGCATGCGTTTGAAGCCACTTTGACATAATCCTATGAAGTCATCGATCTTGTCTCAGATGTGGCATAAAGTAACATTGGATAGGATTTTCCGTATGGTGTTTAGAAGCACAATGGGTCGCAGATTGGCTGGGTGGTCAGATGGCTTCTTGGGTTTGGGTAGTCTGATAAAGGTGCCTTGGCCTACAGCATCGACGGGAAGGTGGTGCATAAAAGCTGAATTGATTAGGTGCATGATCGGTTTTGAGATAATGTCACTTGCATATTTGAATAGTTCATTGCTCATGCTAGCATGTCCCGATGCACGTCCATTTTTCAGGGCTTTAAGTGCCTTCTCAACTTCTGCTGTTTAATTGGTGTTAGTAATGGTCTGGGGTCTCCTGAAAACTGGTGTAATGGCTCATCATCGTTGTCAGTGAACTGTTCCTTGAACCATTCTTGAATCGCCTCAACTTTTCCCTTGTCAGTCCCGATAAACTGTCGTTCAGAGTTGTGTACAGTGAGTGATGGTGTGTAGTCAGTAACTCTCAGGGCTCGGACTGCCCGAAACATTTTGTGACAGTCATCTGTGGCAGTGATTTTATCTGCTAGGGAATCTGCTTGTTGAATAGCAAGATCTTTTAAGCATTCGCTAAAGTGGCGCAGAATGTTATTGCGCTCCCGACGTAGTTTGGTGCCATCTTCACTTTGGCCACATTGATAGATGTGCAGCCGTTTACTACTAGAGGGTCATCAGTATACCTAGTTTGGTTGTTTTTAAGAATGCCTATGGTGCTGGTAGCTGATGATTCCATAGATTTCAGTATTTTTGGTTAGGGCTTCGCTGAAGCGGAGCTGACGTAGATGTTAGCTATTTGCTGCCAAAGGGCCTTTTTGTATGACATTTGAATGTCAGTGTCGCTGATGAACTTGGGTAGGTTGTACGTGACTCTACCCTCTTGCCTGGTATCGCGTTTTTATGTTAGGTAGATGTCCTTCATCTGAAGGCGTGTAGTGACTGGCGTATGGTCAGAATTGAGGTCTGTGCCTCCATACGAACGAACGTTCTGGAGTAAGGGGTTTGCGTCTGTCTTGCATAGTATGAAGTCTATTTGGTTGAAGACACCTGTTGTAGACTTAGAACCTTTTGGGGCTTTGCGATCAGCAATGTGTCCAGTCAATGTTGTCCGGTGATGGCATGGGTGTTTGAAAGCCATATTTGTGGCAAATAGGCCATTGGAACTAAGGAATGTCACCAATGCATCTCCATTGCTGTTGTGCGTGGCCTCTCCATACGATCCCACGCATTAGGCAAGTCCTGACCTTTTGTCCGTAATCCCGAGGTTACCCAGCATGGAGTTGAAATTTCAATCTAAAATTGCTAGATTCTCTTTAGCTTTTTCAGTAGTTTGGCCATATGCGTTGGCAATGCGAAACTTAGTGGTGGTATGTTTTCGCGTAGGTATAGCCAGGTCGATGAATGCAACACGATCAATGATGTATCCAAAACTAATGGCATGGTCCAAGACCCTTGGTCCGATTACGAAGCCTAAACCCCGGTATGTGGCCTGTTTTTACTCCATGAACACTAGCTAATGGCCTGTTTGTAGTTGCTGCTCTGAGTGTTTCACTACTTTAGTCCCTTGAATGCATGTAATATCGATGTTATAGTGTTCACAGTCTACACTTAAGGTTTTCATCTTTGACGTTGCACTCAGACCACGAGCAGTTTCTTGTTTGAAGAACGTTAGACATAATCAGAATTGCCTCTGTCTGCGGATATCAGCCCACAATCCTTCCTGACTTAGTTTAACCAAAAGGTTGGTACTTACGGAAGAGACCGGCGTGGAGTAGGGCTCTTCGATTATGGAAATAAATAATCGATTATGATGTCTAGAAAATAAGCTCAACCAGGTGGTATCGACTAAAATGATCTTCAGCCACCATTTGTATAAGTAAAGACGCCAAAATAGAAATTCACCCTGTTCTGCCATAAAGCGGATTTTTTCAGGAATCAAGCTCTTAGCACTAAACAACTTTCCAGGTGTGAGACATCAGCTGCCTGGCCACATTGGGATTGGGTAGCGTCATTAGGGTGCCTTGGCCTACAGCACTGATGAGAAGGCGGTGCATAAAAACTGAATTGATTAGGTGCGTGATCAGTTTTGAGATAATATCACTTGCATATTTGGATAGTTCATTGCTCATGCCATCAGGTGCATGTTCATTTTTCAGGACTCTGAGTGCCTGCGCAACTTCTCCTGTTTTAATTGGTGTTACACATTGACACAGTGTCAGTGAACTGTTCCGTGAGCTATTCTTGAATTGCGTCGGCTTTGCCATGGTCAATCCCAATAACGTATCCTGCCGAGTTATGTACAGTGTGTAATCAGTAACTCTCAGAGCTCCGGCTGCCTGAAACATTTTGTGACAGTCATCCATGGCAGTAGGTTTTTTGAATAGCAAGATCTTTTAAGTGTTCCCTGATGTTGTCCAGAATGTTATTGTGTATCCTGCATAGTTTGGTGCAGTCTTTACTTTGGCGACCTTGTTAGATGTGTAACCATATCGCTTTCTACTCTCCTGATAGCTTTACTACTACAGGGTTATCAGTATACCTAGGTCGGTTGTTGTTTTTTAGAACTACTATTGTGCTGGTAGCTGATGATTCCATACATTTTAGTATTTTGGTTACGTCTTCGTTTGGATCGGAGCTAACGTAGATGTTATCTATCTGCTTCGCGGCGACCTTGTTGTATTCGATTTCAGGGTCGCTATCGCTGGGCTTTGGTAGGTTGTAGGTGACTCTACCCTCTTGCAGGTTATGGCGTTTATGCATACGGTAGAGATGGTTCCTCTGATGGCGTGCATTGAGGTCTGCCCCTCCATAGGAATGAGTGACCCGAAGTAGGAGCTTTGCTTCTGTCTTGCACAGTATGAAGTCTATTTGGTTGCATTGACTATTCGACACTTAATCGTTTTCGCGTTGGCAGAGCCACGTCGATGAATATAATGTGATCACTGACATATCCAAAGTTAATGACATGGTCAAAAGCCTTGCCAATCATGAAGTCTAATCCACGGTATGTGGCCGGCCTTTACTTCTAGAGTACTAGCTTGTGGCCTGTCTGAGCTTGCTGCTCTGAGTGAGTAGCTATGTAGTCTCTAGAATGCAGATAATATCGATGTTAGTGTTCACAGTCTGCCCCTAAGGTTTGCTTCTTTGATGTTGCAGACCACGTACATTCCACGCAGCTATGATAAGCTCCTGGGAAGGTCGCGTCGTCTGAGGATGTCGAACACAGTTTCTAGTTGGAAGAAGGTTATACATAATAAGAGCGGCCTCTGTATGCGGATTTCTCCCCTAAGAGAGGACTTTAAATGTCCGATTTCGCAGGCTAATCATTCACATTTGCATGATGTGACACTGAATGCACATATAAAGTTAATTATCATATGCATGTATGGGTGCTCAGTGGAATCGCAAGAAACTAAGGTAGCTGATGCAGTGTCGGGTCGTTCTTTTTCAAAGACATGTTGCCACCCTTCCCCACCCCCTCCACACACCCTCACCCCCCCCCCACACCCACACCACCGCACGCACGCACACACGCACACACGTATATATATATATATATATATATATATATATATATATATATATATATATATATATATATATATATATATATATATATATATATATATATATATATATATATATATATATATTGGTTCCGCTTTAATAACTGCTATGTGAGAGAAGTCATCTTCATAAAATGGCATGAAATCTGACAGCAATGTCTTTACATCTGGTGCCTTGTCAAGCGTGTTTGGTACACGATACAGGCATTCAACGACACACTGAACTATTCCACAGAACTATCCACAGTTCGTTTCTAAGAGTTTTCAACAGTATTTGCAGACATATTGGCCCTCTTGGTTTGTTTTGCACTGCACCGAAGAATACAAGGTTCTAAATCACGGATATCAACTAGTGCATTAACTGCTAACTAGCACTTGTAAAAATTGGCGAATTGATAAGGATATGTATGCATAAATCTTATTAAATAAAGTCCTATGGGTGGCTATCGTTAGGAGGTATGTCTCAAAAACAGATATTTTCATAAGTCTTAAACATTGTCGGAAACGCTGTGTCTGTAATCGTGCCTCCATCTAAATCTAATTATGGGAAACAGTACAACTTATTTTCGTGAATATATTAAATAATATATGATGACATATTGACGACTGCGGAATCTTCCATCTCCACACATCGACATGGATTTTCTGCTATAAACAGTACTAAATATGCTATCTATCACGGGAATTCAGACTCAACATAGGACATTTTTTAACTTTGATGTACTATCAGCTAACAACTCCTGCATTCTGAATGATAAAACAGCATATTTATTTAAAATTAATTTGGGGCGGCGTGGGTGAAGGAGGGATAGGATTATGGTTAGAGGTGTGGTGGCAGAGCAACCAATAAAATGTGGAGTTCATTTTTTCAACAAAATCGGAATTAATCATGTTTGTAGTCAAATCGGACATCTTTTATGTGTTTTGAATTTGTTATGAAAGTGTAAATTACAAATCAATTCATGCAACTGTCACTTCACCAAATCAGATCGTGCATGTATCGCCAAAGGGCTTAATCAATATTCTTGTATCACGTGGCTATAATTTATGTGAGTCTATCCCGTCAGCCAATCAGATCGCATGTCTATCACCGTAGACTACGATCAATATTGTTGGAGCATCTGGCTATACTTTATGAGCGCCGATTGCTTCAGCCAATCATATCGTGCATCTATCGCTATAGGCTAGGCCCTATAGTGATAGATGTGCAATATGATTGTCTGAAGCGATAATTATGGGATACTGAATATTGACTGACAAATGGCTATAATTTATGTGCATTTATCGTTATAGCCCATAATCAGTAATTCTGCTTCTATCGCTTCAGCCAATCAGACCGTGCATCTATCTCTATAGCCCATACTCAATCGTACCTTTTTTGATTGACAGCTTCGTCGGATTTAAATAGAAGACTGTCATTTTGGCAAAAGGCGAGCGAGTTTCTCTGTAGTAATGAATGTTCTCATTATACTTCTACTAGTACTATAGTACGTGCGTGAGTGTACCAAGGTATACTTCTAATATGTTACAAAAAGTAGCATAAGAGAGAGGTGGCCAGCTTTAAAATATTGTTAACTCGCTCATGGCGCTCTTAGAATTTCACTACGCCCAACTCCCCTACAACCCCCCCCCACCCCACCCCCGCCCTCCCCCACCCTCTCCACAACACAACACCACCCCACCCCACACACACACCCACCCCGATTTTATTCGGTATGTGCGTATTAGATAAACCAATCTATAGACCTAGAACACATTTTATATAAAATGCAAGCTTGATATATGTTATATCATTCTGCTGCTATATATCTTAAATACTAAATACATATAGTCTACCACTTCGCCATACACTAGAAAGTATTCTGTCTTGTAGGCTAGTTTAAAGTTCGCAATGACATGGCGACGTTCGGATCTAACAAATTAACATGTTATTGTTGAGCGGTTTTTCGGAACAATTATTGCGAATGATAAGCTTTTAGCCCGTGCGCGCGTGCGCGTGCGTGTGTGCGTGTTTTCGTGCGTGCGTGCGTGCGTACAAGTAGGCCTACATATGTCATACTGGGAGATGGCTTTGGCTGGGTCCACATTTCAGATGTTGTTGATAGAGATGATTTCCTAGATATAATGTTGTAGATCTGTTCATGAAAAAATGCATAAAAATATGGATGGATGGGTGTACGGATGGACGGACAGACCGACCTATAGAGAGACAGCAATAATCAAACCGGTCTTTGACGGCGTGAGTAATAATTCCTACATTATACACACACTCGCCATTGAACACATGCACGATATCTGAACATGTCATCAGCAGCCAATCACTTAATTAATATAGAAATAAAAGAAGGTAACAATAAAATTGAATTGAATTTCAGTTTTTATTTTAACTTGCAATTTGTGCTCTACAAGTATAGGTTCCTGATGGAGGCCTAAAGCGGATCTTTTACCGATTGGTTCCGGGGTACGCTCACAAACGTTACCGGGAGCGCAGCCACACACGCGTCCGGTGTATACATAGAACCAGCACAACTGTTTCCTATGGAAACGTATGGGCGGCATCTCTTATCTGACAAAAGAAATATATGTATACTGTACAGACAAACTTCATTTTAGTGGTTATTCTTGTATATTTATATGTAAAATGTTGAAATCTTTGTACTCGCATATGGCCTCTCCTGCATTTCCAGAGGTAAATATGGACCCTCAGTTCACCGCCATATTATTAAATTTTTAACCCACTTAATTATAATTAAAAATTTGGGCGGGTGAGGGTGATGTTTTTCTCATCGGTGTATCACATCATGGCCGTGACGGTACTAAGAACGGACCTAAATAACGCTAGCATTCAAAATCTGAGGACAATTAATTTCCAACAGTCACAGTGTATTCTGTAGCCTAACTGGGCTCAAGATTGTTGCAACTATGCTGGAAGCTAGTACTGCATAACTGCCTAGAAGCGACAACTTTAGGTCCAGTTAATCTAAAGAATATGAATAACAGATTTCAGTACAAGTAATCACAAAATATAATTGAGATACGAATGAGATAGATCCTGGCTAGACGTATAACGTATCAATTACTCTTGACTATTTTGCAGCTAATATGACTGGAAGGTGTTGCTGCCTAAGGCAACAACAGCTTGTAGTAAATTAGTTTCAAAATATTCAATAGTTTAAAATACCTGTATGCTTGCTTTGGAATGGATGAATCCAATTTTAGATATGGCCCGCCCATCTCTAGCTAAGCCCCACCCACATTTCGCCATGTTGGGATCGATCGATCCCTGAACAAGCTGACTATCAATTTCCAGAAAACTATACAGGTAAGCTGTTGATTTTTTTTAAAACTAATTTAACTTGGTGCTGTGGCACAGCGCCCAGTCAAATTAGTTTCGAAAATATTCAACAGCATGTTTGTTAAATAGTAAAGCCATATAATTCATACAACAACGCTTAGCCCGTCATCAATTATGCGTTCGTGATGAACTTATCTATGTCATTCATGACGTCATTGATTATGACGGCATCATACACGTCACGTATTTAATTATGACGGCATATGATGGATGGATAAACTGGACAGGTCCATTGATATATAGGTGATCAAAGCTCTCCAACACATTTACACCAGAGCTGAATAAGATAAGAACACCGAGCTTATTACTAAGTATTATTAACAGACTTGTGGAATTACAAAAATAAGTTCAGAATGTAGACCTATCACAATTGATCTTTCCAGTTTATCCATCCATCATATGACGTCATAATCAACTACGTGACGTGTAGGGTGACGCCATAATCATTACGTCACGAATGACTCGATTTAGTCCGTCTTAAACGTTAAATAGCTTATTAATAGTCCGTCAGGTTGTATGAATTGTATGTCTTTACTATTTAATACACATGCTGTCAAGTATTCATACTCAGCAACAGCACACAAGAGGGTCGGTCACCCACACCCCACCACACACTGCATCCTTCCCCTATGGGTTCGCCCTTGCGTCAAGGAAACCTCCGTTATTCAAAACATGAATGAGTGTTTGTTTGCAAATTTGGACATTTGAACTTTATAAGCTGTGGCAAGAAATTCTTTACCACCTACCAGTGTTTGGTATTAAAGCATGGCAAATTAATGCTGTAAGAACTCACATGATATGGTTGTGGAAATGGCGTGTCTTTTCCTGGAGTTCCCGCAATCCGGCAGGGCGGCGTTTGGATCTATGCAGCAGTAGTTGCTTCTACAGTCATGGTCTGATTCGCATAATTCAAAGGGTGTAAGACAGCCGTCCACTAACAACTACATAAATTAAAGTAGTGACAGTACAGTTTAACTTGTCTAATACGACCACCTCAATGCGTATATACATGTTGACTAAGGCAGGTTGTCATAGGAAATGTATTTTGCATGGGTGTCAATATGGTGGTTCTATAAGGCGTGATGTGCACCTGGAGTCTTAAAGAGCATCACAGAAGCACGTAAGCCATATTGCAGATGCCATACCTGTCTGATATATGAGTGATTGTGGAGGTTAATGAATATATCGAACACCATGAAGCTTTAAACCCGGAATTTCCAGATCAATTTCAAGATAACTATACAGATTCTTTTTAAACTCACTTGACAAGAACCTGTTCCTGCCATAGACAGTTAGAGTGGCCAGTCAAAGTAGTTTCAAAATATTCAACATATAATATTTATTAAATTGTAAATGAGTTAACGAATTCGGCTTTTCGGATTCATAGTGTTAGCCGGCACAGTATACATAGCACTATGACTAGTTGACCTGCTATCACACGCTACATCGCGGATTCAGAGTGTTAGACGTCACGGTATACATACCACTATGGACACGACTAATAGAACTGATATCACGAGCTGCATTGTCGTCTTAGAAAACAGAATATACGCCAAAATACTTGAAAGACAACTTGCTTCTTGGCACCTCTGCTATAAATACGTTGGACGTTGTGTCCCATTTTGGTTTATCACAGCATGTCACGAAGCTATAATCTTTTTGAGATAAAAGGATCTACCCACGATTTTCCCACGAGCCAATGAAATACATCCGCATATTTTAGTGGCTGAAACAAATATAACTTTTCCGGTTCGAAGTTCAAAAACTATTACGTTTCTTTGGTAAGAGTCTCTACGTGCCTATTAGCGCGACAGTCGTGACCTCGACTTACACGTTTTCCTTGTAGTACTGGTTCTATATTTGGCACTAGAAATGAATTATACATTATAGTTTAACGTGCGTGTGTGTCGCATAGGTACGAGGTATGCGTTTTTGTCAAAAATACCAAAACCTTGACAGGCAGACGAGCGGACGGGTATGCGAAAAGGCATGCGCGGAGGCAGGCAGGCAAACAGAGAGGCTTGGAGGCAGGCGCGTAGAAAGGCAGGCAAGGAGACAGGCAAGTAAACTGGCAGGCATGGGGCAGGCACTTTAAAACTTTAAATCACCAAATAGGCATTGAAATTCAAAGATGGTTTGGAATAGACAGAAATGAGAGACTATGCGATAGATGTAATCCTGTCGAAGATGAGACTCATTTCTTATTTTACTGCCAAAATTTTACACAGAATGGCAAAAATACATTGCAAATTATTATGTGGTAAACAACAATGATGAAATGACGAAAGGGCTATTATCCAAATGCAATAAACCTGTTTTGATTAAATTATGTAAATATATTAGATTAGCTAAGAAGACGAACGTGTAACAGAACCCTTAGGCCTACACCTTTATGCATTTATGTGGATTGATAAAGTCTATAGATCCACCAAGAATATGATGTTGAGTATATTGGGACTAGACTGACTGGAAGTAATTCACCTTTCCAGAGTACCCACCTATCATATGACGTCATAATGAACTGCCTGATGTGTACAATGACATCATAATGAATGACGTCGATAAGTACATCACGAACGCATATTTGAAGACTGTCTATGCGTTGTTGTACAAATTGCTTGCTTTTAATATTTAATAAATATTCTGCTGAATATTTTGAAACTAATTTGACTGGGCGCTGTTGCTGCCATAAGCAGCAACAGCACCCAGTCAAATTAGTTACAAAATATTCAACAGCTTCCCTGTATAGTTATCAGGAAATTGATAGCTAGGGCATTTGGGGATCGATCAATCCCAACACGGCGAGGTGTGGGTGGAGCTTAGCTAGTGATGGGCGGGGCATAGCTAAAAATGGAAAGGTCCGTTGCTGCCTAAGGCAGCCGCAACGTCCAGTCGAACTGGTTAGAATAGGCCTACACTCAGCAGCTTATCTGATCAGGGTGTTGGAACACAGGCATATAGATACCAGTGTTCTAATGAGAAATGTGCATTCCACGTTAACTTTGAAAAATATTACTCCACCGACACTATATGATGTAAATAGATTTACCTCCATATGCTATTGTATAGATTGGAAGAATAAAGAGAACTTGAACTTGGTAGAGGGGCCAGCACGGAGACATGCTGGTAAAACAGACAGTCCAGCTGCACATCACAACAAACATGTATAGAAAGAAAGAACACCAATGCCAGCAGCACAATAAGATCGTTTCACCACTATGTATATTATTAATATTTATTACTATGTCATTGTTCTTTCATCGAAGCTTAGTCTAGCGGTTAATAAAACCAACTATAAACAACAACAGCCGCCGTCGCCGCCGCCGCCAACGACGACAACAAGCTCAGTCTCGAATAATTTTGTAGCTTTACTATCCGATACAAAAGCCAAAATATTAATAACATGCGCATGTAATTCAGTTCTAGTAACATCAGTATGTACCCAAAGCTGACGCCCATAGCAAATCTCATTGACCTGTCAACGAACTATATATATCGTCAGCTTTATTTATATATATACTACGAAAGCCCGGAAGGCGCATTCAAAATTCGAAATTCAAAATTCGAAATTCAAAACACGACTTCGAAATTCAAAACTCAACTTCGAAATTCTAGACCAGCCCATCACGAGCCATTTTACATTTATGTAAATTTATGCCAGCCAATCGGATTTCTAGGTCACGCTACGGTACGTTTATAATAGTTTACGTTTTTGCTAAACGTCTGTACGTTTGAGACAATCATGGCGCTGATGAAGATTGGTGTTTAAGAAAGAGATGGAGAGACGTGTGCGTTCTTCGTGAATGCAACCTTATCGTTTGAACAACTTGGTAACTCGGCTAATCCTGTTGCTAATATATGTAGTCAGACAAACCAGCACAAGGCGCTCACACGCACGCCCACCCAACCCACCCGCCCGTACATCATCATCATCATCATCATCACCACCACCACCATCATCGTTGTCGCTACCAGAACCAGTAGCAGCAGCAGCACGACCACCTCCACCACGACCACCACGACCACCACCGCCACAAGCAGCAGCAGCCACCACTTTTGCTGTCATGGTAGCCGCCACTTCTGTCGATCAAAACGAGCACGAATATAATCCACATACACATTTCCACAAGAAATGTCGGTTTATTTCTGCATGACCTAGAACTCTGACTGGCTAGCATAGATGTACATAATTGTAAGACGGCTCCTAATTGGCTGATTTAAGATTTGAATTTCGAAGTCGAGTTCTGAATTTCGAAGCCGAGTTTTGAATTTCGAAGTCGAGTTTTGAATGAGCCTTCTGGCCTTTCATAATATACGAATTTTTTAGTTATAATATTTATTCTGACAAATGCTGTAGCTTAGGTTTGCAAAAATTTAAACTAATTAGTAAAAGAAATGCCAATATTGACAGCCATAACCTGTTTTAATAGAGAAAGGCTGCCAATATATGGGGGAGGGGGAGGGGTGGAACAAGCGGAGACTGTCATCGAGTGATCACTCTGTTGGCAGCCTACTTCATCATCATTTTAGCGTGAAACTGTCTGATCTTGTCAACCAATTAATTATCCTAGAGTCTTAGACGTATATATATAACCAACGTCGCCGATTTCCCAAGATCGGCTAGATCCGAAAATCAATATTTCCTGAACGAAATGTCCATAACTTATTTTATCACAAATTTAAAAAACCACATTTATTCAAGAAATTACAATCGGCCATTATCGAAACGTTTGTTGTAGAACTTGAATGAACCTTTCCACTTTTAGCTATGTCCCGCCCATCTAATTTAATCTCCACCCACACAACATCCGTGTTGGATCGATCGATCTCTGAACTCCATGACTATCAATTTCCAGAAAACTATACCTGCAAGCTGTTGAATATTTTGAAACTAATTTGACTGGGTGCTGTCGACAGACTGTTTATTAAATAGTAAAGACATACAAGACGTCATATGACGTCAGATGGTCGATGGATAAACTGGAAAGGTGAATTCCTAGGCTAAAACTATTGTTATCTATTTATCGTTGAACTCATCCTTCGATTCTTTGAGACGAAGAATTATGCTTAAAACCCCATCTCTTGATAGCTATCCAAGTGATCTAAAATTCCACTCATAAACTATGCAGGTAATTAGCTAAATGGTGGTACATTTCTACACCATATGATGGCTGTCATGATTTAATTTTCAACCAATCAGGAAAAGCCTAGCGTGTTTGCCTCGGTATATACGCTCAGTCATAGAGGCGTCATCTGTAGTTTGAGAAGGTGGTGTAAAAGCAAATATACAGGTAAGCTGTTGAATATCTTGAAACTAATTTGACTGGAAGTTGTTACTGCCTTAGGCAGCGGCAACTTCAAGTCAAATTAGTTCCAAAATATTCAACCAGATGAGTATTACATAATAAAGAATCACACACTTTCCATTGAGGAGGCAAAATGGCGACAATCACTGTTCAACATTTACTTGATATTACTAAACAGATACAAGGAAATGTGGCAGGTTATGAATGATATATAATGTATGTAGGCCATAATCTATTTGTGTAATACAGCATTTGATATGAGATTAGCATCCCTTTAAGTAAAAATTGGTCGTTCGGTAATCAAAGTACTATTTTCATTCATGGGTACCTTGGCATTTGACAGTTTAATCACCTACTAATATAATTTGTCCTATAGCCGTGGTCATGAAAATTCATTATATAACAACCCCACATTCAATGTAAGCTATCGAACTGAAAACAACGAAATTTTGTCCAATACCCAGGTCGTCGGTATGTTTTTCCAGTCGAGCCGCCGTACGGTAAGTGTCTATTTTGAAAACAATGCTGCGGGAAGCTGTTGCTGTTGCGTTTTACTTTTTGACCGTAAAATTGGCATACGTCGTCGTAATAATACGTTTCCTAAGTTCGGAAAAGTTCGCGCTATTAGAGTTATTGAAAAATGCTTCAAAGATGTTTATTTTGAAAACAATGTTGCTGAAAACTGTTGCTGTTGCGTTTTCAGCAAAATTGGCATATGTATTTGGGACCACATGGGCAAGCTGCCACCCAAGTTTGGAGAAGATTGCAAAAGTAGAACCAGCTATTGAAGAATGCATTAAACTGTCTATTTTGAAAACTGTTGTTGCTGTAGACTTTAGATCCCAAAATTGGGATATGTACTCAGGACCCCACGGGCATACTTCCCGCCAAATTTGGAGATGATCCCTCTAGAAGAACCAGAGTTATTCAAATGTCTTAACAACAACGACTACAAGCACTCCATGCTCGCTTAAATTTACCATTGCATCTAGCGACGAGGCGCATGTATGGAAGCACATATGGCCTTATCTAGGTGGCTGTACGTACACAAATACACACGTCTACCTACTGCATAAAGTCATGCGCGCGCACGCGCGCAGACAGACAGAAAAAAATCACCAACAACATTTGCAACACAATAATATAACTGTTACTGAACACCATATATATATATATATACAAATGACTCATTACTCTTTCATTGAAGCTTAATCTCAAGTAATATTGCGGCTTTACTTTCCGGCATAAACGCCAAATAATTAATAATCAAATATATCAGTCGTAGTTACTCAAAACTGATGGCCATAACCAATCTCATTAACCTGTCAACTAATTATACAGTATAGGCCGTATAATGGAGTCCTATTACCAGAATAATTATTCTGACTATTCCTGCAACTTATAACCTACATTCCGCGTCGGCTGGTCCCCTGCTCGTGGACATGTAGGCTATGGATGGGTAGTGGGGTGGATGTATGTCTGGTGGGGTAGGGGTGGGGAGCATATTATCCTTAATAGAATAAGAGCAAGCAGAATCCTCGGATTCTTGTGGGTTTTTTTTATTTCTTTTCGGATTAGGTTTAGAGAAGGGGGGGGGGGGTCACCTATAACTTACTAGAACTGTCTTTCTTGCGTTAAAATGTTAGAAATGCTGAATACGGGAAGGCAGGCGGGCAGGCGAGCTGGTACATGGACGCACGCATGCACTCACTCACTTCGCCACGTACGTACGCACGTGCGCGCGCACGTACATGAGCACGCACATGTATTCCAGTACCGTCGTCCGCCCATTCACCCAGTCACCCTATGCTGTCTGGTAAGTAGTAAGATCAAAGAAATAATGTTCTGCATCACCAATATACCAGCACATGTAAGACAGGAATTAAAAGTAAACATTCTGCTAGATATTTTGAAAGTAGTTTACTACATATGGCCAGACCATATTCAGTAGAGTTATTTTCAAAATGGTGGACATAAGTTGTCTATGTACGGAACAATGAATGAAAACTGAAATATAAAGTTCCCTGACATAAATTAGCAATAATAAGTGGAACAATATCATTTTCTATTATTCACAGGCGAATATGTTTGTCCATCAAAAAGTATTGTGGGAATCTCTCCGGAAATATAACATAATGGACTTTTCCAGAGCTAATCAGCTAAGCGGCGTGTATGATGACGTCATAATCAACACGTCATAAATGATTCTATATTCGTCTTTAACTCTTAAAAGTCCGACACGTTGTAAGTATTGATCCAAGGAGAAAGTCCAATTTAACCTGAAATAGTCTGTCAAGTTGTACGAATTGTATGGCTCTACTATTTAATAAACATGCTGTTGAATATTTTGAAACTAATTTGACTGGGCGATGTTGCTGCCATATGCAAGAACAGCGCCCAGTCAAATTAGTTTCAAAATAGTCAACAGCTAACCTGTATAGTTTTCTGGAAATCGATAGTCAGGGAGTTCAGAGATCAATCGATCCCAACACGAACGAGGTGTGGGTGGAGCTTAGCTAGAGATGGGCGAGGCATAGCTAAAACCGGAAAGGTCCATTACTGGATTTGGTGGGCACCGTTTCCCTATCCATCTTCATGCTCCGAGCTGACAGTCACCTTGGCATGTGTTAATTACCAGCCAGTTTCCAATTTCCATGATACTCAGATATTCTTTCTTTATTTCATGCTTTCCACTACCAATATGTTCTAATATTCCTCAGCACATTATATTGCCTAAAACAGGTAAACAAGGTCGATACAATTTCGATAGCTGCGGGTTCCAGATTTTTTCGGATCCCGGCCAATGTTGTGGAATCCTCCCGCATCGGCATACACTTTCCTGTGTTAAAATTTGAGCCACATAGGATACGTAATTCGCCTTTCCAGAGTACCCACCCGTCATATGACGTCATAATGAACTGCATGATGTGTAGAATGACATCATAATGAATGACGTCATGAATGATGTCGATAAGTACACCACGGACGCATATTTGAAGACGGTCTATGCGTTGTTGTACAAATTGTTTGCTTTTACTATTTAATAAATATTCTGCTGAATATTTTGAAACTAATTTGACTGGGCGCTGTTGCTGCCATAAGCAGCAACAGCACCCAGTCAAATTAGTTACAAAATATACAACAGCTTCCCTGTATAGTCTTCAGGAAATTGATGGCTATGGTATTCGGGGATCGATCAATCCCAACACTGCGATGTGTGGGTGGAGCTTGGCTAGTGATGGGCGGGGGCATGGCTAAAAATGGAAAGGTCCATTTCCGAGATGTCTACATATCTAGAATTTGATCCGAACGGGATCCGGGTTATCTTATTTGGATCATGGTCAAAGTATGGAAATCCTTTTTCACGCCAAGTTCCTTAGTTGTGTTAAAATTGTAGTATTTTTTTTAGAGATATTCAGGAATAAGCTTTTGTAACTGATTGACTGACTAACTGACTAAGTGGCATGGCGGTTTATTGAGATGGTACACGCAGCTAAATATAAACAATTACACAATTTAAATAAATTTCCTACCTGAAACTGGAGTGAAATATCACTGTGACTTTGATCAAGTATCTGTCCAAATGAAGTGCAAATGATATGGTATGCCCCGGTTGGTAGATATGTGTTGTTGTCCCCGTAATGCTCCTGGGATCGTATTTTATTGCGCACTAAGCTGCGGGAAGCATTAGCTACGCCTGGAAATCGATGCATTACTCAGCGGTTACACGTCGGCGCCGCGAGAAATATATATACCAACCAATTAAATAAAGTGAATCTGGATGCGGCTGGAAAATCTCTAATCAGAAATGTTTTTATCTCAAACAAAATATAGCGTATTAAATTAATAGCATATAGTGAGTTACATAGGGCATTATATACTAAAATGATCCAAATTTCAGGGTCAATGTTGGTAATTTGGGGTCAAATATCTTGGGTATGTTAGAAGAGACTCCACAAGACCACTTATCTGTTTTCGTCTGTGGCAGACATGTATTCGCCTTTCTAGTTATTATCTGTTTTCGTCTTTGGCAGACATGTATTCGCCTTTCTAGTTAGTATCTGTTTTCGTGGAAACGTAGACTACATGCCGTTTTCTCATCGACTCTTTCTTTCTGTGGCATTCTCTTTGGTCCACTCCAGCCCTCCCATGGTCTTGATCCAATCTAGTCCAAATATCATAAGAGTGCAATGTCCATTCGTATTGTCATTGCTCTTGGTTTTCATGTGGATCCGGCCAATGATTTCCCAGGAATGCACATTGTCATGTCAAAATGCTCCCAAAGTCATTACACACCCTTAGCCTGACTTGTTCAATGGACAATTGGACATATTAAAAGATAGTCTATGATACCCCTCAGGCCAAGGTTCCATTTGGTGTCAATGCTTTCATTTCTTTGGCACAGACCAATTCCACTTGATTAGATATCGCCAGTAAATCTAGTAAAAGATACCTTATTACCCTTTAGGGTCACATGACCTCATTGTCCGTATTCAATTTCTCAATCATCAAACACATGATACTTACATACAGTTTCCTCAGTAAATGTGCTCTAGTTTTGAATTGATGCTATTCTATTGAAAATTCACTATAAGAGCGAATATTTCTTTTTTATCAGCGACCACTTCCTACAATCGATTTGAAATTCTAAATAGTTTCTTAGACTTATATAGCCAAAGTGGACCCAGGACTTGGGATCTGCAAAAGCAATGTTTGTTCAGTTGATTAGTATATTATTGTCTGCTGACTATTTTGACTCCATATCACACAGGGAAAAATGAATATGTAGCAGCAGAATATGTGTTTTATTTTATATACTTTTACATGCCATTCGACTGCACATCATATTCATAGCAGGGCAAGGGGTGTGCTAGATTTAGCAACGTTCACTAGGAGAAGTGTAAAAACACAAATAGTCGTAGTTTATTAAATTGCGACATGCTTACATTATCACGGTATGTTAATTGCGACAGATGGCAGAACTATTAGTATTATTTGAAGCATTTATTAAACAGTTCGCAATCCATGCACCAATTTCTGAATACCAGTTGTTTAAGATTGGTGGCCTTGTAAATCATTCATCATATAACAGTATTGGTATGGCCGAGTTGTAGTGTATTAACTAGGGTTCGGTATAGCGTGTACAGATTTTCTATACTTAGCCTGATTATTTATAGGTTGTTTAGGAGATGCCACGATACAGTTAGCTTCCACCGCCTGTACTTCAAGGCTAACATCAAAGTCAAACGAGTTGCTACCAGCTTGGTTGATACGTTTGATTAAATGATGATGATGATAGCGGCGGCGGCGGCGACGACGACGACGATGGTGCTGATGATGAGTGACTGTGTTCTGCAGCTAAAGGAGTGAAATCTTTTTCTTCAACAATTTCCACAGCGTCGTGTCCACTGCGAGCATTCTAAGCTCCTCTAGGTCCTGTGTTGTCTTTAATGGTCCTAGAGTACGTTCTTTGAGGCAAAGCACTTAGTACATTGGTGTTATGGCGTCCTTTGCGCGCCTATTACCTGTTGGCACATAAGCCTGCTAATTGTCGTGCTTTCTGAACAGACGTATTTTCTGCGATGCGAAGAACGTGTCCGACCAAGGAACATCGCGTTTGGGACACCCTCACAGATAGTGGCTCATGGTTGCACAGTTTGTAGAGTGTAATAGAGTGAATTGAATTCAACTAATTATAAGCTAGGTATTAATTGTATTCCACTAAATAAATAGTTATTTGAACCAAATAATCCATGTTTCTCCCACCCTGTATAAAATGTCGGATATATACATGATATGTAAGGTGGACGGGTGTTGTTCATGCCAGAGAATGATGTGATAAGCTAGCTCTGATAGAAAAACAAGGGACATTCACGCTGAAGCAGGGAGGCAGTGGCCATTTGGTAGACAGTGAATACAAGCAACAGAATGAGAGATGACGGATTCATGAGAATACAGAGCTTGTGCACAAAATTGGTGTAAACAGTGTAATATGTTAAAATAAGTCATGTAAGAACATTTATTCGACCTTCTTACCACAAACTTATTAGTGAATTTTGTGAAACGTTTGGGAAGTCGGATTAAGTGCAGTCTCCAGACATGTGGTAACTAGATTATTTATGTCAATAGTCTATGGTGATATTGAAATAATAGCAATGGGTTGTTGCTGGAACATGCACACATGCACACACACACACGCACGCACGCACGCACACCACATACTGGCATGCATATGTACGAGCGCTCACATGCCTGCACGCACGCACACTCATGCATGCCTCTACATACATCTCCATACCCAGAGGTTGACAATGTCGGCAGCAACAACTTTCAGTCAAATTGTTTTAAATCTATTCAACAGGTGTTCAGTAAACTTCTTTGTTATGTATACCAATGTTGTTTAGATGCTGAATATTTTGGAGATAGTCTGCATGTAAAACCATGTTGCTTCCTGTCAAATTGTTTCCAAATTATATTCAATCTCTCCAATCATCAAATCATCTTAAAATAATATTCATGGAGTCAGGCTTAGTCTATAGAAACACGCGTAACAGGCGGGGTGTCACGCATCAACTACATATACATATTCACGCTCGAATCCTTCCGCCAACCACCCACCCCAACACCTCACAATGTGTTGAATCCACTATAGCCATGAATGATAGCTATGTGGTGTGGGAGGGAGAGTAATAATTTATGGGAGTAATCGGAGGAGGGCGGCCTGCATTGAAATCGGATATCCATGTTTAATTGCTTAGGCTGTGCTCTGCTTTGGGCGGGTCAGATAATTCCCCTGGGATGTGGGTTGGGGGGATTGTGGCCGGATAGCGGTAATTAAATCAAATACTGTCTGGGTGAAATAAAGCTTGCTCTTGGTAGATATACTCAAAGATTTGCATTTGTGTGTTAATTAGTGTCCAGTAATAGGACACTGCCGTTCAGCTGGATAGTGGTTAAACCTCATGCACAAGAGGAGACACCTCCAATTATATTTAATCTTGGATGATAAGACTATGCGGATTTACCTCCCTTGTCTTATTTGTCGCCTATGCATGAAACAATACGTTGAATGGTCGATCATTTTATTTCACTTAATGTAGTGAATTGTTTATACATGAACATGCTTTTTGGACCAATGATGGAGGTTCTTTAAGATGGCTGGTTAAAACATCCATTTTAAGGACATAATCATCTGTTCCATAGAGTCATATGATATGGTGAATGACATTTATCAACCATTTGCTTTTAACAATGTTATGTATGCTTATGTAAGAGTGTACACCATATTAAGCTCTTATTAATAGCAATTTAACATATTTACTCAAATTGATATCAATAATATCCAAGATAGACAGTAAATTCGCAGAGCTGTGTAACATTTCATCCTGAATTGTCACATTGATTATGTATGAGTGCTGGTGATTCAGAAGCGAATCGTTTAATATGCAAATACTCATATTTTGGCTGTATTGTCATATATCTTACAGAAATCTGTAGCATAGTTATGTTATTACTGCAATCCTCTTTATTAATTGCCACATATATTTTTGTTGTCCAGATTGATTACATGTTATAAAGTAGTAATTTCTTCATTCAGGAGGAAATGGTGTGTGACATAGATGTGCTATAATTGTGTCCAGATGTGTGAGCAGTTGTAGCACAGTCTTTCACTTTAACAATGGGGTGAGTGTTGGGTAGTTTAACCCACTAGTCTTGTCTGTCATTTGCTCTCAATTCAAGGCTACTATACTTAATGTATCATATGAAATGTCAGGCTAATGGCATGACGTCGGTAAGGTGGTATTAAAGGGCACAAAGTGTATTACATTTTTGAATGCAACATTCTCTTATAAGTTTTTAGTAATACAATGTATATTAATTAATATGTGAAATATGGATAATAGTATTTAGATTTTAGTTATTCTAACTTAATGATTATGTAACATAATAACTACACCGTTAATGATCTACGATTTTGAAGAATACTGCCAAGATGCGAATCGTTTAATATGCAAATACTCATATTTTGATTAGTATTTGATGATATGATCTGTGAATGAAATAGAAAGCAAGAACGCATGGCTGAATGACAATCGACAAGATTAGTAATACGGTCATATTACTTATTACATCATCATGTTTAGGTAGGATTTACGTTGTTGTCATTGTTTATATGCATATGAACACCCAACCAATGATTTAAATACACATTCAATCATGTGTACTGGGTTTTCATATGCTACTGTTCCATATGAATAATACTTAATATATTTTGTTCTTCTATTCATGATGATACATCAGGGTTTCGTTACGGCTGTTGTCGGTGTAGTTTTTTCGGTACTACTAATATTTCTTCGGACAGTTTTTCTGGACAGTTGTCCAGTGGATCTTCTACCGGAACTTTATAAAATATGCATTGTAAATAGACTTATGTAGAATATATCTATATATATAAACCAATTTTCATTATTCGATTGCAGTGCAGCTTAAGTAGGAGGGGTGTTCCTCTTCAGTTTGTTAGCGATCATTTTGTAAAATTACATCGTTTGCTGTTCTAACGACTTACTAGCTAGAGTTTATTTTGAGTACTTGTCAGATGCACGCATTTGCCTGGCTTCAATTTTATACTGGAATGTGTTCGCTTGATGAGTACTAACTCCGGTTTCATGTCAAAGACTAGGTTACGAACGCGAATTTTAGACAGCGTGGCTTTTGTTAGGTTCCAGCTGGATTTGCGTATCAAGTGATAGCTAGCCCGACACTGTAAGATAATAAATAACCCTCCTATTCTGATAACCTGTTTTTGACAATTTCTGAGAGTTATTCAATGAATTTCTCTCAGATTCTCAGAGCGATGCTTTTTGACAGTGTCTGAACAGAATTCAGAGTGGAATGGTTGCATGCCAATTTTGGAGTAATGCTCTGAATAGATCGTGAGCTTTAATTTAGCATGATTTCAAATACGAATATAGGCTGAGCACTACATTGGCAATTGCAGATTGTCTGACGTTGAAGATTCCAAAGTAGTAGCGTTCTCTCTCGCCGGCTGTTGCGCAGGATGTCAGTGTCTTACTTTCTAAATTGTATTTACTTAACATGATGGTGGGCTCGGATTCTGTATGGCCAGCTGATTAACTTTGTAAATGTGGCTGTGTTTGTACATTAACTTTGTAAATGTAGCTGTGCATGTACATTAACGTTGTAAATGTGGCTGTGTTTGTACATTGACTTTGTAAGTGTGACTGCGTTTGTACATTAGCTTTGTAAATGTGGCTGTGTTTGTGCATTGACTTTGTACATTAAGTTGCTGTATCGCTGCTTAGAGCTTTTGAATTTGATTTACTAATTCATTTGTATTTTGTTATAATTTGCGTATTGGCCAGTCGGAGGAAGGGAACTCTCCACGTCACGGGCCAGTGAGGTGGGTTTCATTGCTATAATAGCAGGTAGCATGAGCTTTTTTACATTTCCACCTTCTTGTACTAAATTTCTTAAGCAGCTTTCTTAAACAATTTTCTGATTCCATCTTCGTACATGCTCATCTAATTAGTCATTGTGGCTATGGGCTACGTTCATGGAAACAGATACGTCACATTTTCTGCTGTCAGCCATATTGTCACGTGATACACTCAATTTCGAAATTAACTACACATAGTGCAGGGGCATGTGTAATCTCCTGGGACTTTAATGCACAAAGTGTGCCATCTTTTTGGAAATGTTAAATATGTCTCACATAACATAAAAATGCATGTTGGCACTCTGGCAAATTAGAATTGTCCTATTTTCACAATCTAGGTGTCAATTCTTATATTTCCAAACATACCGAATCAGATTCTGACCTTTAGAATTCAATAGAAACAATGTCTAACGTCACATTAAAAGAATCATGACATTATGACCTCAAAATATGACAAAATAAACAATCAGTGTGGCTAACACAGAATATGGTTAACTCAAAATTTGAAACACATCGCATTGCTAATCAATAGACATATATCAAACATATTTATCATCATCATCGTCATCACTTCTATACTGAGGTGTCACCATCACATCCAATAACCAAGTTCACATGATTATCTTGGTAATTCTTACAGTCGTCGTCAGCATCACAACAGCTACATAAATCAATGCATTTCAGACTCGTCTTTCGACATTGGCACTGGTATGTCGAACATTTGCTCTGGCACATCTACACTTTATCAGATGGAGGATGGCGTCAGGTGCTGGTAACTGATTGGTCATGACAGGAGCCCATTCTTGTTCTTCCAGATTCCCCCCATAGCCGCTAGGCAACGGGAATTTAGAATTTGGTACTTTGTCATGGTTCCATACCATTAACTGATAATGTGCACGTAGTATGGCTTCGTGCAGTGCATCTGATCTATAGGTGGTGCTTGGTTCTTCTTAAAAAGCCACCACCTTAAATCATTCACTTTGGAGAGTTGCGTGTTAAAAGATTAAAGCTGGCAGACAAACATCTCGATGGCAGCAAGTGTTTCATGATTTGGCGTTGTGTCTGTTCCTAGTTTTGCCATTGCAGTGAGAATTTCGTCATTGGCAACCTGAAAGGCCTTCCCTTTACCTGCAAAGCTACTCATGTTATCAGTACCACTGAGAGCATGAAATGCAGGAAGGGCAGCGAGTTTGCTT
The DNA here is from genome assembly GCA_034401795.1 of Chaetoderma sp. LZ-2023a. NCBI lineage: Eukaryota > Metazoa > Mollusca > Caudofoveata > Chaetodermatida > Chaetodermatidae > Chaetoderma > Chaetoderma sp. LZ-2023a. The sequence continues at coordinate 139,250,745 of CM067372.1, forward strand.
GGTCTTAGCGCCTACCCTATGGGCTTCAGTGAGATCACGCGCTTGTGCTTTCCAGTTCCTGTCAAAAATGAGTGGTCTCCCACAAGTTAGTATACCGCCTTAGCGAAAGCACAAAAGCATCGGTGTCTGGTGAGTGGATGTATGTGCTCGTTTCCTCGGAGTCTGTTGCCTCCGCAGCTTGCAACAATTGCGTTGTGCCAGTTTCTTCTTCTTCACTGTATAGGTTGTTCATATCCTTATGTGTACCTGTGCACTTGTCTCCATATGCAACAATCAAACACTGAGTTAGATGATCATTTTGCATTATCTTATCTACAAGATATACGTTCAATTGCAATTTTGTCTTTGTGTGTGAAAGCAGATTTCTCACAGGCAATTTGGCAATGTTTTTCTTGTCAGTTATATGGTAAAGACAGCGAGATCAAACGTACCTCGTCATAATTGCCGTACATCTTTATCACATGGCTTATGAAGTAATCTGCTAGATGGGAACAGTTTTTTATTGCATCTGGTTTACCCATTGATTGAACGTCAACCATAGCATCGACAAGGGCCACTTTTCTTGGTGTAGTGAGAATTTCTCCCGCCTTGTCAACAGAATAAGATGGTTGAGATCAAGGATGTTCTGATTTGTTTTGTTCGTTTGTGGGTTCCCACCTACAGATAATCCCTCTAAAATGCTCGTCAAACTACTCTTCATGGAACAATGAAGCATACATCCATCAGCAGCAAACATTGACCATGGAACCAAAGAAAATTCATGTTTACCAATAGTATCCTTCAGATTGATCTCAGGCCTTGATTTGCATACTAATTACAAATGAGAAAACAATGACCGGTCCTCCTGGAGTTCGAGCACTTTCTCTTTGATTGCTATTTTAAAAAATGTCGCTGTCCTCTTCCTAGTGGCCAATTTCTGCTTCTTCATTGGTGACCACAGATTGGTATCTCCTTTTTGGATAAGCTCTGATACAAATGTTGCAAATAGTTTGGTGCCAATTTCGTTTTGTCTGCAAAGATCTTCACTGACTTCCTTTGGAGTAAGTGACATGGTGACCAAGTTGAATAGATCATCAGTCGCAAAAGTAAAATAATGATTCGTAGACCTTCTAAATGTTGCAGTAAGATCTTGGCCATTCCTTTCCTGACGTTCCAGTACAGTAGAAGAGATGCCATGATGGACCCGTTTAGGCAAATTGACCCCTGCCATCGTTGAGCTTCTGTAGCAAGCCTAGCAAGCTCTGGAGAGATAAAAAAGAACTTGGTTCGAGCAGATGTGTTCATGGTAATTCTCACTAAACCACCAAACATTTTCATTGGTCTGTTAATCTGCTCAAGGACATGGTCAGAACCGAGAGCACAAGATGCTACATGTGAATTTGTGTTCACTACCCAGTTACCTTCAAGGAATTCCTCATAAATTTCAGGCTCTGATACCTTGGGCGATTTCATTTCTGCTAGGCAATGGCAAATCATGCGTGCGAAAAAGTACTTTATGACCATCTCACGGGCAACCAAATGTAGCTTCCAGTCTCCTGTACGCACGACTTTGATAAAGATCATCATCCCTAGCACCATCTGAATGTACTTACGCATAATACAAAAGAGGGCTTGGCTTCTCTTTAGTGCATCAAACTCGCTCACCGTCTGTATTTTTTGCAATTATTCAATTGCACGGATAATTTGTGAATGTGTTTGATTTATATTCTCCTTGTTGTCTATTTGAAAAGCTTTGTCGAGGTTCATTGCATCGTTCTCAATTGGAGCTACCAGCTGATGTTACTCCGTGAAGAAGGCCTCTTGATACAAAGTGAACAGAGATTGTAGTGTCACCACATGTGCTGTCTATCCCCGTGTCACATGCTTTCTATTTAGAATTTGTTTGACAGTCACTGATCCATACAGGTGTTCCCCCAATACAACACAAGTCAAATAACAGAATGTAATTGTGTCATAACAATACGAAGCTCTCGTACCTGAAGAATCCATATCTTGACGAACCATTTGAAGTTGCTTTGCTGGTTTGTACAGTCCTCAGTCAAGCGAAATTACGGTTTTCCTTAAAGTTCTCATCTATCCATAACATATTGTAGATCGGATCGACCGGTTGGGTACCGGCCGTACCAGCTAAGCTGGGTACACGCCGCCTGTCTAGGATTCGTTTCCTGAAGACACCCCTCTGAGTAAAGCTATAAGCATATATAGGCCTATGGGAGAGAGAGTGTGTCAAAAAATGACTAAGTTCGTTAAAACGCATTATGCACATGCGCGCGCTGGGACGCTGTTTCTACGGAGCGTGTAGTTGTGACCTAGATAGGATGGCACTTTTAGTGTACCGAGCTGGTACTCTGTAATCCTTATTGATTGCCTGTTTCCGTTAAATCTGGCATTAATCAAGACCAGAATTCGACGGGCTTTCCGAATCTGTAAACCATTTCAAAATCCGTTGAGAAATGGCTGAGTTACCCAGGGAAAACTCTTCTTGATTATCTTCAAAATATTGCCGTGACGTCATAACCACGTCATAACCACGTGGACGCAAAACGTCTAGAATGTTCTGGAACGTTCGACTGCGCTGTTATTAGCTGCGCGCTGATTGGCTGTTGCTCGAACGATGATTGGATAGAGCCTGCGCCTGTGACGTCACGAGGAGTATAAAAGGAGAAGCGATCCAGTGATCGAGAGCATCCTCGGCCAGGGGCCGAACAGGTTGGATCTGTACCAGCTACTATAAGCACGACAGACCATCTTCCTTCGCTATGTGTCAGGTTTTTATCCCATAGTGTGCAGTTCTCCAACCCACCGCACTAAAACAATTTTGTAACTCCCCATCTGCGGGATTAATTTGGAACTTTTGATAATCGTTCCTGAATACCAACAGCTACATTTGGAACACAAATTTGCGATGAGGCCTTTACGGCCTGCATATGTGAGTCTACAGATGTAGAGGCATGATGTTCTTTGATGGATGACTCGCCGGATCTGCCAGCCATGCCTAAAAGTGGTATTTCAAACATCTGCTGCACCAATCGTGTAGGTTCTTTCGACTTCCGACCGTAGCAAGTAAACTCTGCCCGGTGCATCTTCAGAGCTGGTTAACGTACCCAGCACCATGAAGCCTTGTTTCGTATCTTCAATTGCCTCTAACAATCCCCGCTAGTGATCGGGTTGTTTACACCTTCCATCCATACCATCGGCATACAGGAACTTTCTTCACCACATAGTACTATCGTATCTTTTACTGACTGCTCGTTAGACATTCTATTAGGCCTACAGCACTAAGCGATGCACTCCCACCATGTGTGTTCTTGCAGAAGTCTTGTTTGCGGAAAACGGCTTGCGAAAACCAATGTGCGGGAGAGTGCATCATCTCACGTCGACTATGAATTGACGTTTCAGCTTCAGTAACATGGTAGCCTAACCTGGGAACGACTACCAAGTATTCAAGTAACTATACTTCACAGTTTAATTATTTCTCTATATAGGTTTTGTTAATTATATTGTATCCGTAAAAATGGTCCCGATGACTAAAAGGAACCGTAACGGTCTTAGGACCGATAGTTATAATTTCTGTATCTGTTAATAGTTATTATCATTTTCTTCAATGTGTTGCTAACCGCACTATAGTAGGTTCGTTAACCTGTATTAATATATATATCTTAATCATTTGACACCGTATTGTTTGTTCTGGTTAGATTATGTATGTATATGGCCAGTGGCCATCCGTTCACGTGTTTTGCTTAGTTATAGAAAATATAAGATGGCAGTGCACGTAGTAAACACTATACAGCAACATTTATATATGCAGCACTTTCTCCCGCCACCAACAATTTTTCACTGAGGTCGCTGTCCGTGCTATAACTTTGTTTATCCCGGCATGCTACCGACTAACCCGTTCTATACACAGCTCGATAGGACAAGTTCAAAATGATTAGAGACACTTTCTTCATTACATACTGTGTAATATACTCTTCTCTTCTGGTAGTGCGATAATCTAGCCCCGCACTCCGGTAAGACTCATAACTCTAAGATTTTGTCTCTCTTCATGCTCCACTCAGCCTTGTGGCTTCTTAATTGTTTGGATGTCGCTATCCGCACCATGGGCTGATCTGACTCTGGGAAACTATTGGGGTTTCCGAGTGGTGATGGCTAGGGTGCGGTATCACATACACTCCAGTGTATCATCGGATACTTAGTAGATAGTACTTTAAGCCAATGTAGGAAAGCACTGCGAAAACACATGTATTAATTATTATTTTATTTACTGACAATCCTCCCGCACCGCAGTGCAAAACTTGCAACTTGTTTATATAAACCTAATAACAGGTTAAATGGTTAGTTCCATAGGACCCGGTGACGGGCGAGATACGTATTCCCACCGAATTCTGTTAAAATGTCTGGGCATGATATTTAGATCTGCCATGCCCTTGCGGGAAGGACATTCACGGTGTGTATTCGTCTCTATTGCCCCCACCATAACGATAAGAGAGGTGGCCTAATAATGCTTTCGTGAAATGTAAACCATGTCTTGTAATGTTTTATGTGGTTACGAAGCGGAATGTCCAGATTCTTACCCAGTTCAGAGATCCTACTAAGTAACATGTATGAGCGCTGTCTACAGTATTGATGTCCTAGAGCATCTGTTCTCCATGACAGCTGTGTCTAATAGCTAGGTAGATATCGGCCAGTTGCGGCCCCTAAACTAATTCTTGTTTTGAAAACAACTAAAAGGAATTAAGCAAAGCAGAAGGCCCGCAGAAATAAAGCGGCAACTACTAAATCAGCATATTAGGAATCACATAAGACGGTGATGAAGGAATCCATCGGGAATCTTCCGTTCTGTCTTCGCGTAAAACAGTACGCACCCCTATAGTCATAATCTCACTAGGTATGGTCTTTTCTTTCTACAGCACCTTTGTTTGAAATATTAGAGTGGGCCCATTTTTGCCTACTATTCTTCTCCCGCTTTAAGCCGTGGCGACACCTATCTGAGACAAAGGCCCGCGCAAGGCACTTGCCTCTCGCAAAGTTTCAGTGACGACGGTCCATGCCAGGATAATACTCCTCACCCAAACTAGCACTAGGAGTAGTGCCCACGTGAGGCACATCCCTTTTTCGTCTGAGATAGCTTTCTTCCTTTCAGCTTAGAGGTATAATAACTTATATTAAGCTAAATAGCTATGCCTCGTGTACGGGAGCCTCCCTTGCTGCGGGGATACCTCTGCGGACCTACGAGTCTGTGTGGTACCTCCGGGAGTCCCATGAATACACATGTGATATAGGTCTAATTAATTGTATATGCACTTGTTAGCTAACAAACAAAAAGCGCACTGATTATTCTGAGAAAGATTTGACAATGCTGTTGCTGCCTTAGTCAGAAATGACTGTCAATAAAGTTGCTCGAAATATCTTCAGCAAGTCTTGTAACACTGACTGCCCTGCCGCTTAGTTTGAGAACAATTTGATTGTTGAAGGTTGTTACATCAACGATTTTCTGTCAAATTGTTATCAAATCTTTATCTAGTGACAAGTGTATTATCAGCTTATTATATTGACAACAATTTGACGGAAAGTTGCGGCTGTTATAGGCAGGAACAGTTTTCAGTAAACTTGTTATAAATATATTTGTTGTCACTTGCACCATAGGAAATATACAACTAGTATTGTACTATGCTGTGCTTACTATGCACTCACCGTGGAAGCCAACAGAAGAATGACTAGCATTAGTATTGCGAGAATGGTCTTATACGAACAATTGCTACCCGACCAAGACAATAGAACCTAAAATAATGGCGCCAGCAAATAGCTATCTAAAATGGTGGCTCTGCTACTAGTTATTTAAAGTGTCCATAAAGTAACAAATAGTCCTAAATTTAGCTAGGATATGTATATTTTATGAGTAGATGAGAAGTTTAAGGCATCCATCACTTTAGTATGAATTCCTTGAGCCTGCATCAATACTGTCAATATTGTCCGCCATTCATGTGCTGGGGAATCATGTAATGGAGGTGTTCCTATTCTCGTTACATGCATCACCTTACTGCTTGCTGACTGGTATCCAGACCATGTTGGGATATATCCTTTTCTGTCTCTAGCTTGAACTGGAAGAGGACTATGAGGCTTTTTACTAGGATTTGGACAGTCCATTAGCCTAGTGATGATTTCTGGCAGATCTCTAATTGAACGAGCATGAGCAGGGTCTGTAAGTGTCAGCTCCACTGCATTGTCACCCACTTCTGTTTTCTGATTAGATTGTCATGGCTGTCGCGTGCAATGTCCTTTCCATCTGGCGTGTCTTCAGCAAAATCATTATTATCCACAGCAAAGGAAACATGTCGACCATAGACTATGTCTGATGGAATATACAATCCATCATTGAGAGCCTTTTGTTTGAGGACACTTCCTGCTATTTGTGTTTCAAGTCATAAAAATCTGCCATATACTGGGCACAATCCTAAGCCATGTAAGATATTGGCAATTTTCTTACTTCTGGTTGCTTGGCGGATTGAAACCCCAACGGCTAACTGATGTGGCCTTTTCATGGTAGAAACGTGATGTCTGGGATTTCATATTTCTTACTCGACGGCCAGAAAGAAACATTGTCACAGTACTTTGTGCCAAACGCACAGCCCGCTTGTTGACTAAAAAGAATTTTTTATCAGAAGCGTATTTTTGGGACTTTGCAATACCAAGCTAAAAAAAGCTGTACAGTTCCTTCAGCATATGTTCCTTGGTAATATCACCTAGGAAACCAGTGAATCTCCACACGTCGCATTTGCTGATTGACTTTCTGAGCAAGGAGGCGGCATCACACAGTGGTTGCATGTTAGCAGCAATGTCTTGAACAGCATCTTCTGTTAAGTGGATTGCAGCAGCTGTGATTTTCTTGGTGGTTATACGATCAGACTCATTGGCCCCTTTTGCTTTGTGAAATTCTAGGTCAGGAATTTCATTCTGTAAAATTTGCTTCAATTTTTTGTGGCTGCAATCAGGACTTTGAACATTATTAACAGATCGAATGCTGATATACACCTCCTGTAGCGGGATCATATTGGCAATGCTTCCATCTTTCAGAGCTCCCTCCACAAGATTGAGAAATTCAATAGTTGCTGCCATATCATCTACTGGGGTTATGTTGGTAAATGTTGTCCCCTAAGATGCGCAAAGAACACCGTAAACGTGTGTGGTCCAGCATACCTTGTGATATCTGATGTCAGTGGCATGAGCATCATGTGGGTTAATTCCTGTACACAGTTTTACATTCAGTTTCTATTGCCTTCTTAAGTGCGCGGCCAGCATTTTCTGTTACAACTTTATGAAAAGGATTTTGATAAGTAGCTTCAGATTCACAGAAGAAACATTTTAAGTCAAAAAATGTAAAAAAAAGTATTGTTTATGTTCTATTATACCATTATTATTGCATTTTAAAGGTCAGAATCGGAATCTGTATGTTAAAAAACATATGGATGGATATTTTGATTGTGAAAATTGCACAATTCTAGCCCTCTTTTCAAACTTTTATAGTAAATTGGCGGCCATTTTGGAAAATGGCCACCATTTTCAATCTAACAAACTACCAGAGTGCCAGCATGTATTTTTATATTATTTGAGACATATTTAACATTACTGAATAGGTGGAACACTTTCTGCATTAAAATCCCACGGGACTTTATATCATGACACATGCCCCTGCACTAACAGTCGCCATCTTGTTTATTCAATCATTATTGAGTAAATTCCATTAAGAGTACAACTGTCAGTAGACTGCATTAGATTGTCATGCATTTCGCAAGTAATATTTGATTAAGAAGTGCATTATGTTAAAATCGACCCGTAGCCTAGTAATTGAATGGAAAGCATTGTGTAAAAATCAGCATTTGGAACATCGTCATATCGCACGGTCTCGCCCTCCCGTTCTGTGCCCGTATCGAGTACCGTGCTTGCAGGCTATGATATCCACAATAAGTTAACAAGACGTCCTAAATCTGAATGAACTGTGGGTCTCAGTCAATGAAATTGCTCGATAAGAAATACATGATGACCTGATTGGTTACCCTCAATCCCATAAGCGTAATGTTACTTCACAAAGCAAGAGATCAAAGGTCTGCAAGTACGGCCACATACAGTGGAGTGATGTGAGTGGGCGGATGTTAGTACGATGTATTTGGAGCTAAAAGTACGTCACGCTTCCAGGCTTGGAAATTACAGAAAATCGAAACTTTTTCTAGTTGCGGAGATCTCACCTGTTAAAAGAACAGCCAATTATTGTCCAGTTTATGAAGATTGTATTCATGTAGCAACACTTCATTAGTACACAAATGGATTAGACCTATATTTTAATTTATACTGCACTACGAGTTTACAAGTTCCATGATTTAAAGTGTAAGTAAAATGCTAAGCCAACGTGCAACGTCATTTATAGATGAATTCCAATGTCTGTAAAATGCTTAAGTCATTGTTAAAGACGCTCTCCCTCCTCACTTAACGACGGATTAAATGCATTACGTCACAATCTAGTGATTTCGTTATGAAAGTGCGGCCATACACTTTTAGATTCAAGCTAGGATAGGTGAAACGGGATCAATCAGCTAAAAGCTTATGGTGCAAATTTTCTGTCTCGCGGTTGCAATCTAGTTTCAAGAAGCGAAACCATGAGTATGCAAATTTAAATTGTTGTTTCAAATCATATTAGAGTTGACTTTAAGTACTAGCACCCTTTAGTGGCTTTAAATCTAATTCCAGGATCACATTAAACCAGGCTGCAAGGGAGAGCTGGTCCATGTTGGCAGGGAGGTGCGAAAGTAAATCAAAGCAGTAGTTTTCAGGCTTTCTTGTGACGAACGCTGGTTAACTGTGTTTCATTTTTATGAAAGACATTTAAACAGAATATCATCTCCTGAAATGTGTGAGAACCCTGCATTTTCACGTTCCTATAACCTGAACAGTTAACCTCAAGACAGTCTAAAATCGATATTTAGGCTACTTGATCACCTTTAGTTAAATTTGACCTCCTCGGTCTGTTGTTTTGACATTTAAACTTCTTGATAATTTGTCCTTATTGCATAGGTCAAACGTTATAGCTAGCTTCGGCCCTACTTAAGTTGCTTTGACATTATTTGTACAGTTTTCTCAAGTTAAAGGTTAGGTCAAGGTCATCTGACTGGATCCTATAACTTTGAGTACTGCAGCTTAAGAGAAAGGTCAATGTCATTCAAGTTTCCTTTTTCTCGGCCCATCAGCCAAAGGGCCACTCTACCTTTGCTAGAAAGATTTAGCAAAAGCTCTATTTCCTTGTTATTAATTTATAAAGAGATCTTTATTAGTCAGACTAAATCAATTCACTAACCGGCTATTTTAGAACGTAGTCATTTGACATCATATATCCGCTTTATTATCAATTTTGATAGCCTTTCAGGCAATGTAATCTTGTTTGCTGGTTCATCAGCGACATCAGATTATTTTTCGTGACGGGTTGTTCTGGTCACTGTGTATGCCTCTTGTACTTTTTGACTTGCTAGTTTACAGGGCAGTAGTTTGTTGTTATTTCCATTTGCTACTTATCGCCGGATTGCATTCACTGTGGTAAATGAATACAGCTCAGCCCAGTCCATTCTCGGTGTTTGAACATTAACAGAGTGCTTTCCATTTGGTGCATGTTGCCAGATTGCACTCGTGGTATTTTGCTGCCAGATAGTGTCATCACTGTTACCCTGATAGTATCTGTAGTTATTTCAAAGCTGGAATAATGTATTTTTGAGCGTTGTATTATGACTGCTTATAAATTACAATACAGCGTTTCCAAATTACCGTAGGCAGTATTGCCAGGTAGGTGTGGTTCGGATCGACCGGTCAGGTGCCGGCCGTACCAGCAGGATTTGTTCCATGAACACGCCCCCCCCCTGGGTAGAGCTATCAGCGTATATGACCATATGAGAGAGATTTCGTTGTAAAAACGACTAAGTTCGTTAAAACATGTAGCGCGCATGCGCGCGCTTACCGCTGCATTGACAGAGTGCGTATATCAAATGGCTGAGTCATCCACGGAAAACCCCTTTGATTATCTTCAAAATATTGCCGTGACATCATAACCTCGTGTACGCCGAAGTTCTAGAATGTTCTAGAACATTCATCTGCATCATTATTAGCTGCGCGCTGATTGGCTATTGTTCGGCCGATGATTGGTTGAGGCCTGCGCCTATGACGTCACGAGTGGTATAAAAGGAGATGGAATCCAGAGTTCGAGCGCATCCTCAGCCACGGGCCGAACAGGTTGGATCTGCAAATGCAGCTACGATCAGCCGAGACAGTTATTAAACAATTCACTTCGGTCTTGGTCAGCATCCGTCTCGTAGCATTGCGGCAGCCACCCAACCCACCGCATCATAAAAGAATTTTGTAACTCCCGAACATTTGTTCAGGAGCATTTTTGGAAACTTTCGACAACATTGTTCACGACTGAATTAAGAACTGACTCGGAACACAATCCTGCGGTGAGGCCTTTCCTGGCCTGAATATGTGATTCTACAGATGTAGAGGCAGCGATGTTCTTTGGTGGATAACTCGCCGGATCTGCTGGCCACGCCAAAAAGTGGTGATTCAACCGCCCCAGCACTGATGTCGTGCAGGTTTATTTAAACTTTTTGACCGCAGCAAGTAAACTTTGCCCGGTACGTCTTAAGAGCTAACTGACGTACCCCGCACCATTAAGCTTAGTTATGATCTTCATCCGTATTCAACAACCCCCGCTGATAAACGGGTTGTTCTTAGCTCTCATCCGTACCATCGGTGTACGGGAACATTCTTCCTAGCCTAATGTTATTGTAGAACTTACTGACTGTTCGTTAGACATTCTTACATTGTGATTACCGTCCTGAGTTCGCTCCGCTCCCGTTCTGGACTGCATGTGGGAATCCTGTTTGCGGGAACTTACATGCGGGAACTTTCCAGCTTCCAGAGAATGCGTCAACTCATGTCACGCTAACAGTGATGTATCAATTTCAGTAACCCGATAGCCCATCCTTAAGAATGGCTACTGACTATTCAAGTAACTATACTTAACATCTTTAATTATTCCGTTAATTGCAACTTTAATGATTATACTTTATCTTTGTAAGCGGCCCCGATAACTAAAAGGAACCGTAACGGTCTTAGGACCACTAGTTATAATTTCTTTATCTGTTTATAGTTATTGTTATTTTGCTGCAAGGTGGTTTTACTAACAGCGCCATAGTATGTCCATCCAACATGTACTATAGTTATGATTCTAATCATTTCACAATGTAATACTTGTACTGGTTAGTTTGATATATGGCGAGCAGCCATCAGCTCATATGTTTTGTTTATTTGTAGAAAACCTAGGACTGCAGTGCACGTAGGAAACACTATACAGCAACATTTATATATGCATCACTTTCTCCCGCCACCATCAATTTTTCACTGATGTCGCTGTCCATGCTATAACTCTGTTTAGCCCGGCATGCTACAGACTAAAAGCCTGTCTATTTAGCTCAATAGGATAGGTGTAATATGATCAGAGACAATTTCTTCGTCAAGTGACAAATAGAGCACACCTCTTTTCCGGTAGTTGCGATAATTTAGCCCCGCACTCTGGCAAGTTTGTGTAAAATTGGCCAACATACCTATTGGGCCTCATATTTATAAGTTAGTGTCTCTCGTCATGTTCCACTAAGCCTTATGGCTTCTTAATTGTTTGGATGTCCCTATCCGCACCATGGACTGATCCGACCCTGGGAAACTATTCGGGTTTCCGAGCAATGATGGGCAGGGTGTGGTGTCAAAAACATATTATAATTATTAATTTCTTTCTCATCTTCTAGGAAGTCTCCCCTGCACCGCAGTGCATAACTGGGCAACTTGCGTTTAAACCTAACATCAGGTTAAAAGGTTAGCTCCATAGGACCTGGTGACAGGTGAGATACGCATCCCCACCGAATTCTGTAAGAATGTCTGGGCAAGATGTTAGGATCTGCCACGCCCTCACGGGAAGAACATTCACAGTTGGTATTCGTCTCTCTTACCCCCACTATAACGATAGATCAGTTGCCTAAACTTGCTTCTGTGAAATGTAAACATTGTCCTGTGACGTTTTATGTGGTTATGGAGCAATATCTCTGGATTCTCACCAAGCTCGGAGGTCCTGCGAAATAACATGTATGCACGCTGTCTTGAGTGTTGATGTCTTAAGGCATCCACTCTCAATGACAGCCGTACCTAAAAACTAAGTACGGCGCCAGCCATTTGCAGCCTAAACTAGTTCTTGTCTCTAAAAACTAAACGTTAGGTTAGGCATAGAAGAGCGCCCACATTAATAAAAAGTGGCACCTACTAATTCAGCATATTTAAAATTACATAAGACGGTGACGTGGGAATCCCTTAGGAATCGCTCATCCTGTCTTCACATAAAACAGCACGCAACATTATAGTCATAATTTCACTAGGTATGGTCTTTCCTTCATATCATTTTGGTTGAATATTAGAGTGGGCCCTTTTTGGCCAATACTCTTCTCCCGCTTTAAGCGGTGGCAGCATTTTCCTGTGATGGAGGCCCGCGTGAGGCACTTGCCTCTCGCAACGATTCAGTGACGACGGCCCACACGAGGCTACTACTTCCCACCCAGAAAGAGCATCAGAAGTAATGCCCGCGTGAGGCACATAACTGTTCGACACCATAAAAGATAACTTTCTTTCCTTTCTTTCAGCTTAGAGGTATAATAAATTATATTAAGTTAATTAGTGATCTCGTATGCGGGAGTGTCCTTTGCGGGGATACCGCTGCGGACCTACAAGTCTGTGTGGTACCTCCGAGAGCCCTACGTTTAAAAGTTCATCAGGCTGTCTCTATATCTTGTATTTTCGTATGCTCATTTTTTATCTAGCAAACTTGACGGTCTGTTTAGGTAAATTAATTGTATAGACTTATTTAAGTTAGGTCACCAATCAAATATTGTAAGTCCATAGATCACGAAATTGCTATGGACAGGCATACCGGTGACACAAACTCATGGGCTGATACTGTTGTGTTTAATGAGCTACGACTAGTGAGACTACTGCTTGCAGACACCAAGCTGAGAGTACGAGTCAAGTCAGTGAGGTCTGTAAAGTTTGAGACATCAATCGGCTCCCCACAGGGAGATAGTCTATCATGAGTTCATTCACATATACCTATCTACAAAGCATGAAACTAAAGAAAATGATGACCCACTTCGTGGCTGCGTGGCTGGAAATGTAAAATTCTGGGCTCACTGCTTTGCAGTACTGTTGACATTGCTGCACGCTGTGTCATGGGGAACATAGCTTTCCAGTACTTCTCGAGGATTCTAGGATCAAAGATGCCCTTGATAAAAAGGCTATGTTTATACAATGCAAGCTGCGTATCCTTGATGCTGTATAACTGTAGCAACTGGACAGCTCCAAAGGCAGCTCTAGACTCACTCGATGCATGCCACCGCAAACACCTACGCACCATCACTGGACACTGATGGCCAGACAACATAATTTCCAATGATGCACTATACAAGATGTGTAATATGTCACTGCCGTCTGTAACAGTCGCCCAGCAAAGAGGATCCATCTTTGGCCATGTGCTAAGGATGCCAGAGGAGACACCAGCACAGAGAGCATTGGAATTCGCCGTACTTGGAGCCAACAAATACGAAGCCACGAGAGGACAGCGTTGCATAAATCTGCTAAGCATGCTACGAGGTGACCTCCGGAAAGCAGGACTCTGTACACTCAAGTCAAGAATGGACCTGAGGAAGCTAAGGATTTTGGCTAAGGACAAGACACAGTGGGCAAAAGTGAAGGACTGATTGCAGCTGTAGGATGTTTCTACTACTACAGCCACAGAATACAGTAATCATACATATCATATTTGAGCATCCTTACTTGCCAGATTGTTATTAGTTTTGGTCTCTGGGCTAGCTAGTTGTCAATTATTTATAACAGTTTCAACTTTGATGTAAACCTCTTGGTCACTTATAAATCGACATTCTTAAAGTGATCTTCGATATAACCACTACATTTTTCTAGGAAACCGTAGCCTGATTGCTTAGATTAGCTTGATTAGACACTTGGTGGAGACTGAAGATCGACCTATGTTCCATTTAATTTGGTTCTTCCGTCTTGTTGATATTTGAACAGTAGTTCACTCTCATTGCAAGCCTGCTTGCAAACAGGCCAATATCTTTTCAACTATCAACATCTTTGTTTAAGATTTAGTCATTGGCATCTGTCTTTTGCCTAAAACTGCATGACAATACACTTAAGAACTTCTGCCCATCGTTAGAACCTAAGCAAACTAAGGCACGGTCTTAGATAACCCATTATAATTTTTGTCCTATCACACGAATAACAGCGTCTGTACATCCTACTGCCTTTGCACTAACATCACATCCGCACATTTTATTCTGTAATCAAACAATCACTAGTTTGTGGTAAGAATTATGGTCTGTGCCACCATGAGATCGTGAGTCTACAGAATTTATAAAGACCAACACCTGAGGAGAGCCATGTTTCGTGAATCTTATTTGCATAGTGCTTCTCATATATGATCGGCTGTGGATTTCGTTTGTTCGATTGCTGTTTCCTATGTGAACTTGTGAAATTTTGGAACCACATGGGTGTGAGCCGGCTTCCAGCAATTACGTTTTTTTAAAATGCAGCAATCATTTGTTGTCTACAAGTAGCAATTTACAGTTGTGAAAAGCAACTAATTAATGTCATCAATGATTGGGCTTCATACATTGGCAAACTGAATGAAATATGGTCTGTCAAAAGCATACAAAATTGGTTTGATTCATTCTTAGCGGATCGCAAACAAGTGGTAGTAGTAATTTGTGCTAAATCAAATGTTGTTAAGATTGTGTCTGGTGTACCATAACAAACTGTTCAAGGATCACTATCGTTTTCAGCCCACTATATGCCTGACGATTGTGTATGCTACCAGGAAATAAATTACCCTATGGACCGTGAAGCACTCCAACAAGACATAAACATGGTCGATTGTTTGGAGACAGAATTAAACACAATGTCCGACAAGAACATGTTATTGAAACTCATTTGCACTCTGCCAACCACTTTACCAAATGTCACAACAACATCAACACGGCAGTCTGCGCTGCCACTCCAATCAGCCAATACCATATCAGCCCCTCCCGCCTCCAGTCATATAACAGTCTACGATGACACATAAGCCACACCCAGTACAGTATCATTCATATCCAGCTCAACCTCAGCTATGCAGCAGTCTGTGGTTCCACCACCGCAGTCACGCAATGGTCCGTTATATCACCTCAGCCTCAGCCATTACAGTATCAGTCTCATCTAGGGTCAACCCAAGCCAATCGGCAGCCTGCGATGTCATCTCAGTCAATATAGTATCATTCTCTTCCACCACCATTTGCCCAACAGTTTGTGATGCCACTTAAGTCTCAGCTAATACAGTATCAGTGTCTTTTACCCTCACGTATCCAAGAGTCCACGATGCCGCATCAGACTTAGCCAATGCAGTATAGTCCAGGAACCCAAAGCGATTTTTTTCTCAAACTTGAGCACGAAAGGTTTTTGGTGCAGGTCCAGTAGAGTGTCCATGAGTGACCGTAGAACAAGCATTCTAAAGTTTCCCTAGTTGTGCGTCTGGCCCCTCTCAAAGTACCCCAAATTTTGGAGCTAATCTCAAATTCGAGCACAGCAACGAAACCTGTCCCAAAACGTCCACTGGTACGTTCCCTATTCAAGAGCAGGTCAAAGGTCACCACAGGATATATCCATCGATGAGCTAATTGAGAAGCAATACGTGGTGTACGAATATAACATATACATTTATTTTTGTACTTTCAAAACCTGAACAAAAGAAACAAATCAATTGTCAATTGACAAACAATATCCATATGGATATATTTAAACGTAGATAGACTTTAAAAAAATTACTTGGTACACACAGGATTTGCTGTCTTAAGAAATGAATAATATGTCAACTAACAAACAATATCCATATGGCTATATTAAACTGAAATAGACTTAAACAAAAACTACTTCCTACGCAGAGGATTTGTTGGCTTAGCCACGATTCTCAAAGTCTGTCAGAATTATGATTTCATTGCACCACTATAACTCTTCATCAGATGCCAAACTATCCTCATCACCATTCCTGAGAATATGTTCTTCTCGTCGCACTCTTCACTATCAGTGAGTTCTCCTTTATCTGGGATCAATTGGTTAGGGAGCTGAAGCCCATCAAACCAGACAATTGTGGAGACACCATTGCAAAGCTCACAACTGTCATCGACAGAAGGATGGTGAGCTATGTGAGGTTCGTCAACCTTCGCCCACCATTTGACCACAAAAAAGGTACGTTTCGCATGTGGCACACGTTCGCTTGCGCCCGGTTGAATGCTGCATCCATCAATCCCCTTTGGTTTAGTTAGAAGTTTGGAGCATAAGCCCACTGAAATACTTTAAATCTATGCTCATTCAAAGATTTCACACGACCATCTTGGCTCCAGAAAAACTGCCGATAGGTTGACAGAAAGGCTTTCTGGCTCGGGAATCATCATGTCTTCGTCGAGTGTATTAGTGCATACAAAGAGTTCACTAAAAGTACAAGAAAGGGTATTCATGGAGCAACAGAACAATTCTGGGCTCGTGTACATTGATTACATCCATCACTTTCATATACTTGATCGAGCAATCAGAACCAATGATGTCACTATGTTTGCATATGCACATACACCAATCATTTACCTCTTTTTCCTTCAAATCACATAAACTATTCTTGCTGGATGACGAAGTGCTCCAACCTATACTTGAAGATGGTGCATTCACTGTACGTAGGACAACCAAATCATTCAGCCAGTGCCCTGTAGGTCTTGGTAGCTTCAGTGCTCTGAGCCGCTCTTCGTATAGTAGGTCTTTGAAGCCTGATATCATCTTCTGGTATCATTTTCGTGGCACGTCGTTGTACATTCTCGAGTAATTGTAAATTTGTATGCAGTGGTGACCATACCATATTACAGTAGTCTAAGGGCGGTCTAACCAAGCTTTTGAACAACAGGACGAAAGTCGATGGATTCCTGAAGTCAAAAGATTTATCTTATCATGCTGACTAGTTTGTTGGCTATCTTGGCTGCAATTTCAGAGTGTTTGTTGAACTTCAGGGCATTATCGACATGTACATCTACGTCCTTTTCACATAGTGTTTCTCTGAGCTTTACAACTTATAACAATATTTTTGTTTTTTTGTGGGATTTTTCAAGTATAGCTGAACAACAGATTTAAAGTATGTAACGACCTTTGGGATAACAAATTGATTAAAACAGAGTGAAACTAGTGGTATGTAAAACTGCATAAAAAGCCATGGACAAACATGGAACATGAGCCTGACATAATACTCATTACTGAGGTGAACCCCAAGAATGGAAGATTTTTACCAACTATAAGAGATGACAATACAAGGATATGAACTAATTTCTGGAGATTTTCCCAGGAAAGGGTAAAGGGTCATCATAATATGCATAAAAGAATACCTTAAACCTGTGGAAATTACATATATTAATAACTTTAGAGAACATGGCTGGGTAAAGATGAATTTTCAAGACAAGAATAAGAATATGAAGGCATTTGACACTGGCACACAGACGTTTGATAGTAAAAATGAGAGCATATGGTATAAGTGAACAGATGTGTCACTGGGTTGAAGACTTTCTGAAACACAGAAAAAAGAGGGTATGCGTCAATGGAATATCATCAAACTGGCAAAATGTCACTAGTGGTGTCCAGCAAGGCAGTGTAATCAGCCCTATATTATTTGTAATATTTATTAATGACCTGATAAAATGTGTGAAATCAGAAGTGTATCTATATGCTGATGACACAAAGGTGTATCGGGAAATTACATATGAAGCAGACTCAAATATACTGCAGGAGGATCTGGATGCCCTCCATAAATGGTCTGAGAAATGGCTGTTGCGATTCCATCCAGATAAATGTAACGTTGTGGAGGTAGGAACTCGCCCAGGCATAGCAGATAGAAAACTAAATCCATACAACACCAAAGGAGAGGTAATCGAATTGGAGAAGGTTGACGGTGAAAGGGACAATGGAGTCATGGTGAATAAAAAACTGAATTTCCGAGAGTATATGCAAAGCAAGGTGAATAAAGCAACAGGAATAATGGCCGCAATTCGGAGAACATACACATATCTAGATGAACAATGTTTTATTCTGTTATATATAGCACTTGTACGATCACAGCTTGAACATTCCAGCAGTGCATGGGCGTCATACAAGAAATGGGATATTGACACGTTGTAAAACGTCCAACGTAGAGCGACGAGGTGTGTGCCATCATTAAAAGAATTTGACTACACACAGAGGCTAAAGAAACTGCAGCTACAAACATTAAAATACAGATGGATGAGAGGGGGTGTTATAGAGATATACAAAATCAGTCAGGGTATCTATGATAAACGGGTTACAAGTCAAATCTTCACGCTCAACACAGTTGATACCAGCGGACATAACTATAAAGTCTACAAGAACTATTCAAGATTGGATATTAGGAAACAGCCCTTTGTTAATCAAGTGACAGAGATATGGAATGGACTTCCAAATGAGGTCGTTAATGCACCCAATCTCTAGTGTTTTGAGAGTAGATTGCATAGGTTCTGGAAGGATCAGGACATGAAGTACGAGCACAGCAAGAACTATTCTGTGATATGAATGATGAGTAGATTGGAATACAGACCAGTCTCGGTATACAAAAGTGGAGCTGGCATCTACACATTACAAACTTGATGGATTGGGATATATTTTAGATGTAATTGGATTGTGAGCAGGCGGGCATGGGCATGGTTTCCATGCCACATTCCCCTGCCTCATAGCTATTTAAAATGCAAATTGTGTTAGACCTGTTGTATATACCCTGGGTATATATGCATATCTTATATATTTTACTAGATTGGTTGTGTATACAAATGTGTATATGTATTATGTATGTAGATATGTATGTAGATGTATTCTAGGTATATGTATATAATTGGTAGTGTCTACGTATATTAATTTTACTAATTGGGATGTTGTGATTCTGCACCAATGATGGCATTGAAAGGGACGGGGTGCGGACTCACGCCAATTCCAAATTAATGACATGGGTATAATATATGTGCCAGGTTGATTGATACATGATTGTAATGGGTTTGGCATGGATCCGCACCAATCCAGATGAAATCACACATATTAGAGTATGGCTACGCTGGTATACTGTTTTGGGTATATCCGTATTGAAGAAAGGGGGCCCTTATGGGGCTTAAGCACACTCTAATTAATAGTAAATATCGATCTGAATAGCTGGGCCTTCAACTCAGTGCTAGGAGTCGACGACAAAGAAGATTCCAATCCGGGAAAAAGTTTCCTTTTTCTCTACTGATTTCTAAATTTTTTAGCTAAACCTAACTCAAAGAAACACACAACTTCAGGTACTAATTATACTAATACTGATTTTATTAAATATACTAAACATTTTATGCGGAATATACTTTGATCACTTTTACGCTTAAAACTCGCAAATTAACTTTTCAATATATTCTACTCTAGATATTCTCAAAATAATCTAAGTTCTAACAAAGTAGTAATACGAGTACAGATATGATCAATGGATGGTAAAGTGATCATGAAAATACAGTGTAAATGGTGTATATACAGTTTACAGGAATGCAGCCTGTATTTCTGTCACTCTGTCATAATTCTATTCCTTCCCCGGTTAAGGCTTCTCATTGGCCAGCCAACAAAATAGGACGGCTTGAAACTAACTTTGGGCCAATCAACTAAATGTCAAATGTTTCCCATGGCTAGAGATCACCCAGAGTAATCTAGTTCTAACTAGTTCAATCTGGTTGCATATAAGTACTTTTTCAGGAATCAGTGCTATACATCTTACTTTGACAATCTGATTAAAAGCAGATAATTTGCATATGTGGAATTCCACATTTAATCTGATAGCGATGTATACATTTTCAGGACTTAGGATCTGGGGGTGGGGAATGGTTACATTGAAATATATTGCTTCAGATCGAAATACTGACTCGCCATACACCAACATTGATAATTCGACATACCGATTTCGTGATATCAGAATCATAAGAGTCTGCATGGGTGTTCTGTGGAAACCAATTATGTTAACCCTCCCTAAAAAATCTTGTTTCCATTTTCAAATGTAACCTCTTACAAGCATTATCTAATAAGACAGTCACATATTATGTGCTGACACTTTCCTTACAGGGAGTGCTGTAGTAACTTAGCTACGTATAAAAGGTTACTCACCCAACAGAGGTCTCGAATCATCCCGTGGAACCAGCGGCAGATATGCTCAGTTCGGATTCCAAGGTACGACTGCTGGGTGTCCGTAGAAATGGCGGGAATCAGCTAGCCCGGCAGCCGCGAAACACGAACTACAGAATTGCGGGATACCGCCAGCACCACACTCTCCCCCGTTTATAAAAACATGGTTATTTAATTTAAAATTTTATCTAAAAATCTAATCTTTAAAAATGTACACACCATAAAAAACACACAGGCATTGACGCTCAACTGCTAAAGGTAGAATTTGAATATACCAATTAAAAAGGTTTCCCATAGGTGTCGATCCATCCAGAAAGAATGAGCAGTTAATAATAAAACATATGGATAGATCAACAGCTGCCGGATGAGGGCCATCGTTACAAATTTTAAAATAGCATAGCATCCCTAACTAAAATTAAGGACAGTGGTTTTCCACCACAGCAGAAAACTGACAGAATTGACGGAATTTCCGAATTGATAAAGAAGTAATAAAAATAATCTCACATGAATTTAGTGGAAGTGTTATCTGAAATTAACATATGTGAGATTCGAGGAAAATCTATGAATATTGCATATTTTTTAAATTTAGTGAACATTTTTAACCTTAACATTTATGATTTACCTCTTATATAATTGAAACGGATCTGAACCCACAAATTTAGGAAATACGGAAAACCACTATCCCTATCACAATAAAGATATCTGAATGAAGCTAAAACGGAATGGATAATACAGCAGAAGAAAGAAACATATGAATTTGCGCTATGACTAACGCGCCAATTACTTCACGCATTATGAAATGGTAAGCGCAAGAAATGCATCTGTATGATTTATGCAGTCTTTGCTAAATGCATATTATAAATATTCTGTCATATGCAAGACTTCTGCATTATAGAGTAATGCACATTATAAATATGCATGAGTTATGCATTATAGAGTAATAATGCATCATTGCATCATTTTAACATGTAATTGCTACACGTTTAATAAATGAAATACCTAGGTATGGCAGTATATAATATGTTGGCCTAATATAAAACATCTGAACTGACCTATGTAGAATTAATATACATGGGCTATCCTATAAAATATCTGTGCCGACCCAATAAAACTATATATAATATATTTGAGCTACCCTATAAAATACCTTAGCTGACAAATGTTGAACTGGCATTAAATAGCTAACCTAAACTGAATTTCACTATACATAGATGAGTTTGCATCATAACATATGATGCATATACTTATAAAAAGCGTGTACATGGATTTAATCCATATACACATAAATAGAGAGCATTATTATGACCACACGTCATGATGGACAATAAATACAGTTAACAATACAATGCGTATGATTAATGCGTAACAATTTACACATCATTTGACAATGCATATTTGTAATGTGTGATCAAGAAATGCGTAAATATAACCATACATTACTATGTGCAATTATTCATGCGTCATATGAAAAAACGCGTAATTATAATAACACGTTCTGTGAGTCATACAGCGATGGACCCCTGTTGGTTTTTGTTATCTCAAGCAGTATTATTGCCAGGAAAAAAGCCACTATGTGCTTATGTGTCCAACTAATTTAGTTTCCCAAAAACTTACAAAGAATAGAACATCACGATTTTGGTGTTGCTGAAACTAAAGCTAAGATCGAAACGAAACATAAGCCAATGATTATAAATGTTTTCCGGACAAGTTGAATGTCTTCAGTGTCATACAGAATGTTAAAATTTGAAGTCATAATTTCATATCATCTGGATTACTGTATCCAATGTTCTTTTAATGTTGAATTACTGTTACCATTGTACATTATCACACTACTAGTGTAGTACTGTACTACAACCGATAAGCTAACTGCAGTCCGCAACAATACCATGACCAAATGAATCCGAAATAAGATGAAACCAGAGGAACATTTATTCAAGTAGGGCCCATGAAGACTTACATAGTCTAATTCACGAATGCTTAAAGATCATTCTAATACATTTCATAATCTAGGAACCTGTTGGGAAGACGGCACTGCCTTCCTGTTCGACTCTGAATGGTGTGAGTTTGGAGTTGGTCATCTCTAGGAGATGTGTGATGTATTTCCCCTCGGACATGACACCTCATGCGCCTAGGGGGAAAAGTGTGATGCGGTTCCCCTCGAACCTGACACCTCATGCGCCTAGGAGAGTAACACTGTGTTTGTGGGACGGGTAAAACAGAGTCGATATCCAGGTCATCTGTCAAAACAGCATCTAGATCATTATGCAGAATTGACGAGGATCGATCAATACCATATGGAATGGTTTCATCCAAATCCTCTTCAAAAATGGAAACACGGTTATCATCAGGCTACGGCCATTATCGGGGGATAATCATCATCGCCATGATCTTCAGAGCTTATAGCACGTCTCATTCGCAATATCCAGAGAGGTAAATCACGATCTCTGCATAGCTTTAATCTATCATGGTGAACAACTAGTTCCCAGCGTTGGTTGTTGATACCAAACAGTGCTTCTGACAACTTTTTATAAATAATAAATGGACCAGTCCAAGGAGGTTGTAGTTTACTGGACTGACCTATTTTAGTTGCAGAATTAGCAAGATAAACTACATCACCAACATGATAGGCACGCTCATGCAAACGTAGATCATACTCTTTTTTCTGACGCTTCTGAGCCATTTATGGTTATCCCGTGCTATCTCATGAGTTTCATGCAATGTTTGCAGTAACTGTTGGACGAAGTCACTGGCATCTGTAGGGGCATCCCCTGCAGTCGCAGACACAGGGCATTAGCACATTATGTAAATAGGCTGTAGCACTTCTCGACCAAGCATCATCATGTTGGGAGTATACCCCGTCTGTCGGCTTACAGTAGATTGTATAGCTCCAGCGATGAAAGGAATACAATTGTCCCAATCTTTCTGTCTGTCATGCTCTTGCAGGTAACACCGTATACACTGCAAGAGAGTATGGTTTATACGTTCAATCTGTCCATTTGAACATGGTCTATAAGCTGTGGTGCATGTTTTTGAAATCTCCAGTAGATGGCACAGTTCCTTAAATAGGCTGCTCTCAAAGTTACGACCCTGATCGGTGTTTAAGAAATATGAACAGCCAAATGTGGTGACAAAACGCTCCACATACGTTTTGGTTACCAGTTCTGCCCCTTGTTCAGGGAGCGCATAGCACTCAACCCATTTAGTGAACTGATCTATGATCATCAACACATATCTATTTCCCAGTGCAGATGTGATAAAGTGGCCCAAAATGTCCATATGTACCCGTCCCAAAGGAAAACCGGCATGGAAGTCGCCCAGAGCAGCTCTAGGTCGGATGGAAGCTTTTTTGCTACAGCTACAAATCTGAAAGGATTTCACATACGCCACCACATCACGAGAGTATCCGTGCCAGATATATTTAGCCTTCACTCTCTCTAATGTCTTCTGCTCACCCATGTGACTGGCAAGCTTGGACTCATGACAATTTTCCTAAACCAGCTTCTGGAGAGACACTGGGACTACCAGCAGATTCCGTGTGGTATTTGCTTCTACCCAGAGATAGTGGAAAATGCTATCGACAAAAATCAATTGATTTTTTGACAACAACAAGCCCACCAAAACTTGACAGCTGGACTAGCTAAATATAGCTCCGCGTCAGAAGGTGTGTGTGACTGCTCAATCCATGATAAAACTGTCTTCAGATCAGGATCCTCCAACTGACGCTCCCTTAGATCTTCTGAAGAGAATGCATCTAACCAGTTTGACCTTCCGATAACCTGGTCTGTTTGGGGGACACCATTCAGCCGTCCATCTGGATCGTCGCTGTCTGTGTCGCTGTCTGATAGGTCATTATTACTCAGTTGAAGGGCCCTTATGGTTTGAAAAGCCAAAGGAATTTCATCATCAACATCTTGTTCAAATTGAGACCATTGCTGCTGAAGCTTGGTACAATATTTGCACCCACCACATGGTAACGAACTAAGAGATTGGCCAGCTTTATAACAGTGGCAAGGTGAAGAATCACTTGGAACTCGTGATAGACCATCAGCATTAGAGTGCTGTTTACCGGGCCTGTACTGCATCGTCATATTATATTGGGACAGTTCTTCTAGCCATCTAGCTAGTTGTCCTTCGATGTGCTTGAAACTGAGCAGCCATGTGAGACTGTGATGGTCAGTCCGCACAATAAATGACCATCCTAGCAAGTAAATACGGTACTGCCTAGTAAATGCTACCATGGCTAGCAACTCTTTGCATGTAACAATATTCATGCTGAGCCGGTGTCAACGTTCGGCTCCCAAAACCAATAAGCACCTCTTTCCCATTCTGAATTTGGGATAACTCTGCACCAATAGCAGCCTCTGAAGCATCAGTATCCAGTATGAAGGTACCATCCAGTGTCGGATAGCCTAACACTGCAGGGTTGGCCATATCACGCTGAAGTGTTTCGAAAGCTACCTGATGCTCTAGAGTCCAGTCATACTCTACGTTGGAACTGGTAAATGCAGAGAGAGGAGCAGAAAAACCCTGTATGTGCTCTCGGGGGTAATTCATGAACCTTAGGAAAGATTCCAGCTCTTTCCTGGTCTTAGGAACAGGCCAATTAGCGATGCTTTCCATATTGTTTGGCTTAACAGCGATTCCCTTATCACTCACCAACTTACCTAAGAAACAGATTCCTGTACGGAACAAATTACACTTCTTAGGTTTTAATTTAAGGTTGTGCAACAGGAATCTGGAAAGGACAGCTTTCAAGTTGGTCATATGACTGTCAAAGTCAGTTCCTGTCACTACCACGTCATCTAAATACACAAGACACTCGCACCAGTTAAGACCTTGCAACACCAGCTGAACAACCCTCTGAAAGGTAGCCGGGCTGTTGCATATACCAAATGGCATCCGGACAAATTCAAAGAGCCCATATCTTGTGATAAATGCGAGCTTGAGGCGGTCCTCTGGGTCAACCTCGACCTGCCAATACTCGGCTGCCATATCAAGTGTGCTGATGAACTTAGCACCACCAAGTGCATCCAGACATGTCTCAATGTTTGGTAGGGGGTAAAGGTCTTTGCGAGTTAGACTGTTCAAAGCTCGAAAATCGATGCAGTACCACACGGTACCGTCTTTCTTCCGAACTAATACTGGGGTTGATGACCACTCAGATTTTGATGGAACTATGATACCTTTCTCTAACATTTCTGCAAGGTGTTTCTCTTCCTCATTCTCAAAACCAAGAGGAGTTCGTCTAAGTTTAGAATGAACAGGTTGTGCATTACCTGTGTCAACCTTATGTCTTATCCCCTTGAACAAACCCAAATCAAGATCATCTTTTGTAAATGCATCCTGATACTCGATTAACATAGATTTAACTTGCAAAGACTGCGTCTCCGATAAACCCAATGTCGACCTCTCATACAGATCCTGTAAGAACACAGGGATGTCCACCTCAGTGGCTGTAGAGGTCTGTAAACCATCCTGGTTCATGGGATTACCAGCAAGTTGAAATTCTGTTCTAGGGTCCAAAACCTCCTCAATTTCTGTGACAATACCAAGGTTGTGGTCTTGTTCCAGAGTAATATATTGGGCCGACAGTTTCCTTAACAAAATAGGAATCTGCGAATCTTTGGCAGTGGCCACTGTATGAGGTGTTACCAGACCCTCCAGTTTAGATGAGGGCTGGAGCACAACATCATTCTGTACCTCCTGATCCAGAATGCCTGTGGTCTTCACAGCCTCAAAAGGACCAACGACCACGTTCTGCTTCAATGTTACCCGAGCTACTTGGGCTTCCTTCCCATGACCTCTCAACATTGATGCTTGAAATGGTTCTCCATTAATTGTCAGACACAATCTAGTCAGATCAATGGTGGCCTTACGTGCCTTCAAGAAATCCAGGCCTAATATAATCGGATCATTAATATTGGCAAGAAGGACTGGCCAGTTGAACATCATAGAGCCTAATGCAATTGTGACTGGCTCAATACTTTCCGCAGGGATAATATTGTCTCTACCTGCACCTTTCAATGAAATAGACTGCATCAACGGAAACACCATTTACTTTAATGGGAATGACTAGTGCCATAGGGTCATGATTAAACTCATACATGTGAACATCAAATGATCGCACAGTCGAAGATCTCGGTGAAGCAGAAGGTGATGGCGACCGTGTACATCTAGGCTCTGGACACTCACAGGAAAAATGCCCCTCTAAATTGCAATTAAAGCACTTTCCCAGTCTGAGAAGAGGAGAAGGGGAATGTGATGGAACAACCTTCCCTCTTGGAGGAGACCGACCTCGACTGAATTGACCAGATATAAGATTCAAAATCTTAGCAACATCTACCTTCATCTCCGCCATATCCGTCCTTCGACATCGTTCTCCAATTTATCTATCCTGCTTGGAGCCGTTATGCCTCTCAACTGCTCAGGATTATCTGCCCCCATCAAACCAGAAGCATCGTCCAGAAAATGGACCTTTCGAACCTCAGGTCTTCTGGAACCCATGATCAATCTTTGATTATGGATAGCTGCATTGACCATTTGTACATCCTCCTCCAGGGTGCTCGGATCTTTATCCATAGCTATCAGAGCGGCTCGCTTATGCGCAACACCCCGTAGGAATGCATCAATGGCAATTGTCTCGCCCAAACCCGCTGAGGCATCAGGGTAGCCATCTAAAGTGGGCTCCTGAAGATATCTGCAAATTCTTCTAAAGAGTTACCCTCTTGTCGAAAGCCTTGCATTTTTTTTCTGATGATGTGGGCAGATCTTTATTCCCGAATCGCAACCGTAATTTGTCGCATAAACTAAAGTAATCATTCTGGACTTGCACAGAACAGATGCAGTAAAACTTTAAGGCCATGTCCCTTAAAGCTGAGATGAGCATGTCTAATTTATATGTATCAGACCAATGGTACCTTGAAGCAGTATGCTCAAACTGTATAAAAAATGGTTTCCACTCACATTGTCCATCAAAAGTTGACATTTTAGGTGGAGGAGGACCATCAGAGTACCTTCTACGACCGGGTGATGACAGTCTAGAGTCATTGTATGAAGAGCCACCCAAGTAAGCTCTACAAACTGGTGATGATGCCCTAGTGTCATGGTGAGAAGCTAATTGCGACTCCCTCTTAGGTTCTCTAGTGGTATATACCCCCTAGGAGCCAGGTTATCAACTAGGGTCTGATCACCCCTTTGTTGACTAGTTGAGTTAAGGAGTGCCTTGTATTTTATACCTTAAGCTAGCAGTTCCATGTTCAGTCTAGCTACTTGCTCTTCCATGAATTCTTCCCTTGGGTGCGAGTAGACCCCACCAACAGTGCCTTCATCATTGATGTCGAATATGACATCCCCAGCATGGAGCAATCGTGCAAGGACTGTAGCTGTGGCAGGCAGATCAGGATCTGCCTTAATGTCGGCCAGCGATATGGAACCTCCTCTGGACTCACGAAAACTTATTATGCCAGCAGCTCGAATTTTACCAATATTCTGGAGTGCACTAAGTTCCTCTACGGTTGCAGTGTTAATACACAAAGGTTTCGTCATTATGGGTCACATGTTGATTTATACCAAGGAAGTGAAATTATTATTCGCTAAAAAAAGTAATATCACTTACTGAAATAAGTTGTAAGCGTATGCTTACTGAAAAATATAACTCACTGAGTAGTGATGGTGGTGTAACTCTAGAGACTGTCTAAATGAATCTTCCTAAGCCAAACCAGATTCAGTAGCGTACATGCATGCAAACAATCCTTCAGAAACTCGAAAGTATAATGATAACGGACGCGTTTACATGCACTGGATTTTTTACGGAGTATTAACTCTACACTGCATTTGATGGTGTGTACACCAATATCTGCATTAATTTTCTCAATTCTATCATTGAGAAGAGAGAGAGTTGGTCATGCAGTTGCAGCTCTTGGTCTTTGAAAGAACACGGATTCAAATGGTGAAGTTGCTCATTATACAGGACCAGAGAATACGCCGGCATATCGATAAATTTCACCGTTTGACTGTAATGCCTTACTATGTCTATTGCACGTTGATAGTGTTGGCAAATGCAGTCTACCGCAAGTTCATCATAGGCCGTCCTTAAATAGACAAAACTGTTGCCTCATTTCTCAGTAAGGTCGCACGTTCCGGACCAGGTATAGAAAACGATACGGTGAAATTTCTGAACGGCGTTGGCTATTCTCGACTGCAAAATATTAACCAGGTCTTGTGTAGTACCACTGCTTTTACACCAATACTCAACACACCCAATTTGATCAGCCCTTTTCAAAATGAAACCTTTACTTGTACCCAACAAAATTACTTTGTGGGTAAAGGATTGATCCAAAGAAAACTGGGTGCGAGCCAAAAACCCTCAGATTTAACTTGAAAAGAAGGCATAAGTTGAGTAGTGTTTTAACGGAGTAGCTAGAAATGTGATAATGAACTTTTTGAATTAATAATAACAAGAAAAAAGACCAAAACAAATAGTGTTCAGCGTAATTAGTAAACCTAATATTACAATTGAAACATATGTGTTGATTAGAAGGGAGATTACCCTCTAATGTTCAAAAAGTTAATAATAATGATAATAATAACAACAACAGTGATTTATATCACTTCTTTATTTCAAATAATTCTGAAATAAATGACGAAATTGAACAGTAATTAAAGTATAAAGAAATATCCAAAAACTGACGGTTAAATTACAGCTCAGAATCGCGGTTTCCTACATATGACACTAAAGACAACTAACAATAACAATCCAGAAACTATAGGGTTGTCATTCCATGGAATACTGACATAGATGATAGAAACTTAGCACGAAAATATACCTCGATTCATTACAGTTCAAATTGAATCTTGAATTTATGATGTATATGACGTATGTATGTAAGGTATATTAATCTATATACCCGACATTTGCATGCTATAGTATAAATAAATAATATATATTTAACTATAACTCACCTATCATCTGTGATTGTCAAATAATACAAAAATAACTATAAAATAATCAAAATGGCGGCCAGAGTCTGTAAAATTGACGTTCGGGCAGGACTAGAGTAGTCTTTATATTTCCGAGAATTCTATCTATTTTAACAGCAAAATCGTGAGTAGAATTTAGAAATAACTAATAACAATTTTTAATTTAGGTCTCAAAGTACTCCTGACACCATTTGTAGTAATTTAGCTACGTATAAAAGGTTACTCACCCAGTGGCAGATATGCTCGATTCGGATTCCAAGGTATGACTGCCGGGCGTCCGTAGAAACGGTGGGAATCAGCTAGCCTGGCAGCCGTGAAACACGAACTACAGAATTGCGGGATACCGCCAGCACCACAGTGCCATCATCGAATATGATAAAATTTGGCTAATTAAATAGTGACTTTTAATAACTGCAGCTAGTGTCTTCAGATTTAAATTGGTGACTACAAACTAGTTTCTCTGTTCCCGTGATATCGCAAGCTATCATCAAGTGGTTGGCTTTGTTTACGGAATTTGTTATTGTATTTCTCCAATACCTTGAAGTTTCTTGTTGAATATTCAGGCTGAATGTTTGATCAGGATATTCTATCTAGGAACCAGAATAGCAACGTCAGAATACACATAGTGTCTGAAAGGGATATATCCATGATAGCCACGCCGAGGTCATATGTGAACAACAGGCATCATAGATTTATCTGTTCAGCAAATTCAGTAGTTCAGCAGCAACAGATTTAGTATCTAGCAGGATATACTCATCATAGCTATAGCGGCAGCATTTATATGCTTACATTATAACGGGATTTCTCTAATAATACACCATGACGCATCGTCTGCATATGGTACGGCTCAGAAATAATGTAAAATGTCTATAATGTAAAATAAAACATGCTGCTGAATATTCTGGACGTACCATGTTCAAAAGTCACTGCTGCCACAGACAGCAACAGCTTCCAAACAAAATAAGTCCAAAACACACAACAGACCATTTCTTACATCGTATTCAAATTTCCACTTTGGAAAGAAATGTTAACTCACTCATAAGCTGCACTGTAGCTAGCGAGGTACACATATCCACTGACAAGCAAACCCCAATTAATAATGTGGAGTCCCAAAGTGCTAGTTTACTAGACTCTTGACTGTTAAGTATGACCACCTGTGCACCGGCCCCAAAAGACAGTTCATGCTCGTTATAAAGGTGATGAATGTTGAGACAAAGATGACGATGAAATCTATGTTTGAGATGCAAAATAATAAACATATCAGGGTCAAATAACAAGCTCGGCGCTTGTCAATAGGCCACATACAGGTTGGATTGCAAAGGCACTTAACTGGTCAAGGCAGACTGGTTTGCAAGGCCACCCTTTCAAGACCATATTTTACATATGCCCATCGACCAAAGTTAAATGATCACCGTGCTAGTGATCATCTAACTCACTGTGTACTATCAACAGCACTCATTACTCTATTCAATCTAATAATATGAAGTGGCATCTCAAATATGATTCTCATCACTTCAGAATGATCATGATACATGATATCACATTGCGAATTCATACTTATCAAACGAAAATGTCAACTATATTTAACAAAGGCGATAGTCATACAAAATGATCACTGAAACACTGACAAAAGCATTGTAAATTGACAAAATGCAGTGGCTAAAATAGGGACAAAATATTACAGCCAACGTAAGCATAACCATGCAATTTACCATGGACTAATCACCAGCATATATAAACAATACAAATGAGAGCACAACAATGTCATCATAACGATAAATGTCAGGCAACGTCAATAAGTGTCATATTAATATAAGACAAACAGGTATATACAGTCAGCGCCCCCTGGCTAGTATGACTCAAAATGATCCACCATACTCATAACCACGCTCAACAGTAGGTAACAGGGTTTTTCGCAAGTCTTTTAAAGTCTTTGTGGTCTCCATCGCAGGAAACACAGAATAACATATGTGTGTGTGAAAATAAAATAGAATATACGTGGTCCTAATTACAGTTATTCACAAAAATTGAGTAACTGGCGTAGTAGAACCATTAGACAGAAAACTGTACATAACATATATCTAATGCCAATATGCAAGCACAACAATATACACAACACGATTTGGTGCAAAAACAGCACAATACAATGGTTGTACCACACGAATACTAGCGGTATTGATCAGATACCTGAATAGAAAGTGGCATCAAAGGATACGCCTGAGATCCGCAGCTCTGTTATGGTGACAACCGATGGTGGCATACTATTGCAATCCATGCGACTCGCCATGGTCGTCGGCTCATCATTACTCCATCCGGGTAGGCCTCGCCCAGAAGATGCCTGGACCCAGGTCTGCTTCATCCCAAACTTATCTTTCTCCCACCAGGCATTGGTGCAGCAATGTCTCAATTTCGTCAAGACTCCGCATTGATATGAAACAAATAAAATAACAAGGATTAAAATACAAATAGACAATACAATAATAATGATAGAATTGCGCCCTATCCCATTGGTACCGGTTGCTTCGATATCTATCTCAGACAAGGGCGCTAGAGGAACCATTTTAACTTTTCTGAGATGGTCCCATTTGACATGCTTGAAATGTTTTACTATCTGTGATTGATTTAGGCCTTCTGATATTGCAACATTCGACATATTGAGGACTGGCAGCACTTTGATGTAATGGTGTTCATAGGCCTCGACAGGCATGCACTGACATCCTGTCCCACTATATGTGCATTTAACAGGGTTCAACACATATACCCCATTGAAAAGTTCATGATCTGCTGTCCCCTTACCCATATAAGGCACCTTTACACTCTCCCCGAAAGTTTGTAATACCACCCCAGTATATTGTCCTTTAAACAATTTACTGCTAGTGTCATTAGACTGGGACAGTTCAATCTGGCTGGCAGGATTATTGGTTTTAGTTAACATGCTGACAAAGCATGGTAGGTGGCTAGAATCAATTGGTAAATTGGCTTCACACACGCGTGGGTTGTCAACGTGACATCCAGCCAGTGTGAAGTACCAACCCGTATGTGTATCGAGTCCATTATTGACAGTGGCCTATTTGACCTGATAAAAATTGCCAAGAGCACGTAGTGGCACCGGCCACGAATACATTCCATGTTCAACATAGCTCACATCATCGATTAGGGGTAATACAGCCATAAAATGTAAGGATGAAGGATCATTCCACAAGGGCCAAAATATCATGTTGTGATAATACCATTGGAATGGGTTGATTAATTTAGCTCCCACATCAACCTATCGTGATACATCAGCTAAATCTAAAGGGGTGAATAATTCCTCCGTCAATCTTCCTAGCTCCAATGAAGCTGTTCGTCGACGGAATGTCATGACCATCTGGTGATACTCATAGGCAATGCCTTTGAGTGAGTCAATCGCCTGGCCTATCCTGATTATGGAGAAGGTATATCTCTACCAATCTTGGAATCTTTTATTGAGGTCATTCACGCCTTCTGTCATGTTTTGTAATGCGTCAGTCAAGTCATTAATCCGATCTCTATTAACACTGACATCAGAGTAGAGATGTTTGATGTGTGATGTTAATTCGTTACTATAGTGGATCAAACTATTGACCTTCATCATGGATGATTTCACAATTTCCTTCACCTTTTCCAAGTCATTGCTCGAGGTAATACCAAAAGGTGAAGACGCGATATCACCCACAAAGTTCAGAAGACCATGCCATTGTCTAGAGATGGTTTCTTTGGTCACTATATGTCCGGCAGTTGATTTCCTCAGACTTTGCAGTAGATTCGACAAACTTTTTGCATCATGAGGTGACAATATCTTTTTGGCAATGGTGAGATAAATAACTTTATGGACAAACTTAATATGTTGACTGAAATTGGCTCGTAAACGACGAGCCGAAACAGACATAACAACAGTCCATTCTGCTCTGGTGATGGTGTATATCTGTATATGTCGAGTAACTAAAACACTATTCTTGATTTTCTGGATGTCAGGCAATGTTATTCCATCGACACCAGATAAAACAAAGGTAAATGTTAATAATGCATGAATTGTAAGTGGAGACATTGTGATAAACACTACCATTAAAGCTAAACAATATGTGAAACTAGTACGCGATGTCAATGATTCGCTCACCGGGCGGAAAAGGAGTTGTGTCGGTCACTGACGGAAGCCATATAACAAATAAACTGTTCACCAGACATTGGGTGATTGATAACGTTGATACGAGGTCACTTCCCACGCGGACTAGTGAAGTATTCCGGTCCGTGCTGGTGCTTATGCAGATCATACCCTGATGTTGGCCATTGGCCAAGAATGTGTCTGGGTCGACTGCTCTCAGTGCTCATGAATGATTCGTCATTGTCTGCAATTGTTTATTGCCTCATCTCTTCATCATCAGCAAATTACTCATGCTCAGAAATTATGGGCATGTTTTCATCAGGCACGAGTACCTCTTCGTCTATGACCACCTCATTTGAAGGACCCTGTTGCTCAGCAAGTCATGACGGACCAGTTTGTCCTTCAGGGGCAATGGGTGGCAGTGGTTCTCTATGTAATTCTACTAGTTTCTCTAAAGTTGACTTTCTCTAATCGTCGTCCCTGGTTAGACGGTTGCGGTTGTGGCTGAACACCATGACGGCTGTGCTGGGCGTACTTCGTCTATCTCCATCGGCTGATGGTTCATCGGGCACTGTGTTGCATAGTGGCCAGTTTGATTGCGCATCCAACATACTGGTGGTGGTCGAGAATTGGCCTGATTATTGTTCTGAAACCCTTGCCAGTTCGACTGATAACTAGGCTGAGTGTTCGTCTGATAATTGTTCTTATTCTGATGGCAATTCTTAGCAATATGGCCATGTTTCCTGCAATTGTAATAAGCATTCATATTGTTCTTACAGTTCTGGTTTTTCTGTCGATTCTGTCGGTCGCTATTATTGTTATTGTTACTACCAGTGTTCTTATTACATTGTCGTTTTGTATGCCCATTCTGTCTGCAGTTATAACACTGGAAACTTTCTTCTGTTTCGTGGGACGTGGGCTCTGCGGTGATGCAGGAGCTACCCCAGAAAACATGTTGATCATTTCAGTCTGCATTCCTTTAATCATGTGTGGAAAACATCAGAAAACCGTTTGTCCTGTCGGGCCATCATTTGGGCCTCCAAGTCCTTGATTTGTTGGGCAAAAGTGTCAGTTGCTGGTTGTTGATATCGACTTGGTCTGGCTGCATTGATTTCCAAAGGCTCTTCAAATCGCTTGGGCTGAAGATTTAAATTCATGGCATCGAGAAGGTCATTCAAATCACTTTGGTCTTCAGTGTATTTGATCGCCTTGTCATGGGTGTCATTGCCTTTGATAATCACTCGCCGGGGGAGGAACAGGTCAGTTAACATGCACATGTAGGCACAAACTACTGTTCGTGGACCATTTTCATTATCATCGGGGTATGCTTGGTTGAAAGTGTTGATAATTTCTGCCATTTTCCGTTTCATATTCTCCAATTCACATTTCAGGCACTCCTTTTCATTGGCCGAAACAAAGTATTTGACAATGTGGCCATACAATTCGTCCCGTCCTACAAGTCTTTCGGTCTCGGCCTGCCAAATATTGTTCAATCTGTTTCTGTAGCTGGCCATGGGTTGTCAAATTAAAAATATAGGCGGCATCGCCTGGCTGGTTCGGCTTCATAGAGTCCAGAGTGAAGCGGCATGTTTCGAGGTATTTGCGTACCTCAGACGGGATGTATCCGTCGCGTGGTTGGATGCGACGCACATGGGTGTGAAGTAATTGAGCATTGAAAAACTGGTCGGGAATTTGTAGCTGGTGCTGAGGTTGGGCCATGTTTGTCATCGGTATGTCTATCACTGAAATGTTTGTCAAAGTTTCATAAGATAGTATAGGCGACTGGACTCGAACAAAGTCCGATAGAAATTGATCAGCCATGGTGACTTCTCTTGACTAACCAGAAGTGTGGAGAGCCTAGCTCCCTTCTACTCACAAATAATATATCTGCACGTTTACTTGGGTGATCGTGTTTGCGTGCTGTCTGCCTGAAAGGTTTGCAGGTGTGTTCGGGATTTCAATTGTTATTTTAATAGAATTGTCTGGTTTGTATTCAGTATGCGTAGAAAGAGTCACAGATTCTGACAATGCAATTAAGTCTAGATAGGTGACTAAGTGTCTGTAATGCGTTGTAATGTTCTCTTAGCGTCGTACTGGGGAGTTAGGTTCAGTTGTTTTGGCTGTACTTCGTCGTTCACAACAATTTATAAAAAGTACTCACAGTTTTTAGAAATCACTTATCTTGACCATCCAATGTCTAAGACAAGGTATCCTGGCAGGTGCAAGCCGTATGAACAAACGGGACCCTTACGGGTCTTAAACACACTCTAATCAATAGTAAATATCGATCTGAATAGCTGAGCCTTCGACTCAGTGCTAGGAGTTGACGACAAAGAAGATTCCAATCCGGGAAAAAGTTTCCTTTTTTTCTAACGATTTCTAAATTTCTTAGCTAAACCTAACTCAAAGAAACACACAACTTCAGGTACTAATTATACTAATACTGATTTTATTAAATATACTAAACATTTTATACGGAATATACTTTGATCACTTTTACACTTAAAACTCGCAAATTAACTTTTCAATATATTCTACTCTAGATATTCTCAAAATAATCTAAGTTCTAACAAAGTAGTAATACGAGCACAGATATGATCAATGGA
The DNA here is from genome assembly GCA_034401795.1 of Chaetoderma sp. LZ-2023a. NCBI lineage: Eukaryota > Metazoa > Mollusca > Caudofoveata > Chaetodermatida > Chaetodermatidae > Chaetoderma > Chaetoderma sp. LZ-2023a. The sequence goes on from CM067372.1 coordinate 139,286,805, forward strand.
TGGTAAAGTGATCATGAAAATACAGTGTAAATGGTTTATATACAGTTTACATTAACTCAGCCTGTATTTTTGTCACTCTATCATCATTCTATTCCTTCCCAGGTTACGGCTTGGCCGGCCAACACAATAGGATGGCTTGAAGCTAACTTTGGGCCAATCATCTAAATGTCAAATGTTTCCCATGGCTAGCGATCTGTCGTCTGGAATGAACAAATAAATTGAAAACTTTAAAAAAAATTGTATAATTTCCTGAAGATTTAGGATAGGGAAATTATTATTATTATTATTATTATTATTATTATTATTATTATTATTATTATTATTATTATTATTATTATTATTATTATTATCTGTGATAAGATATAGAGCGGACCATAGAGGCGATAATCTCTATAGACAAACAATGTACAGAATAACTATATAACTATCGATTAAAATGCACATGCATTCATATACGTGTACTTACATACATATAGACATATGCACATACATACATATAACACATGCATCTGAATTCCCGACCATTCATCCCACCACGACACGCCCCCCCCCCCACTATATATAAGATTCGTGGGGTGGGGTGGGGGGAGTCATTAATGCATCAAGAAGGAGAAGAAAGCAAGAAGTAGTAAAGACGAGAGCAGAGACCCAACAAACTGAGAATGTAGCATAGCAACCAACCACTAAGCAACAGAGCAAGTTGAATTGTATATACTCTAATGTTGATAATTTGTTGAATAAACGGGCAGAATTAAAAAAACGTTATTGCCCTCTATGAACCTGACATAATTTGATTGACAGAGACTCTGCCAAAAAATGGTCAAACCCCTGTTCAAGCATCAGAAATCCAGCTGGAATGGTACGATGCCTTCGACAACATCAGCTCGGCAAGTAGAGGCGTGGTCGGTCATATATGCAAAAAGGTACTGGAGACTGTCCCAAGCAAAGTAGTGGAATCTTGTAAATTCACAGAGAGCATATGGTGTGAGGTAAAGTTGAATAAAAAGGATTGTTTACTTATTGGTTGTGTATATAGATCACCAAATAGCTCAAGTGAAAACAATGAGATGCTCAATGAGGAAATCCGACAAATAGCTGCAAACAGAAAGTGTACACACCTGCTCATCACTGGTGATTTCAATTACCTAGAAATTGACTGGGCTGAGGAAATATCACCATCCGATCCAAATCACAAAGCCTCTGCATTCATGGATGCAACACAGGATGCATTTCTGTATCAGCACATTACCATGCCTACGCATTTTAGAGGAGAGCAGAGATCAAATGTTCTGGACTTAATCCTGTCAAACGAAGAAGGCATGAGAACAGACTTAGTTCACGAACACCCCCCCCCCCCACACTTGGCAAAAGTCATCACGCTATACTTAATTTTAATGTTATTTGTTATTCAGATATGGAAGGAGACCAAGTATCAAGATTTAACTACACGAAAGGAGATTACGTCAAAATGAGGGAGATAGTTTCAAGCTACAGCTGGACAGAGGACCTAGCAGACATAAATGTTGAAGACAGCTGGGACATTTTCTCAAACTGGGTGATAGATGCTGCAAATAAAATAAACAGTCAAAGAATAGAAAACACTTGTGGACAAACGAACAATCTCTAGACAAGATGAGAAAAAAAAAGAATGGAGTTCCAAAAGTACATGAGAACAAGGGCAGGCAAGGATTACACAGAATATGCAAAAGCAAAGGACCAGCCAAAGTGGGCATGTCGTAAAGCTATGAACGAATTTGAGAAGAAAATTGCCAGTGAAGTGAAACAAAATCCAAAGGCTTTTTATGCTTATGCCAGAAGTAAGCTGAAACGAAAGACAGTGTAGCTGACCTTGAAGATGAGAATGAAACTATGGTATCATTGAATAAAGATAAAGCTGAGGTCTTGAATAAATTCTTCAGCAGCGTCTTTAACAATGAAGATATTCTTAGCATGCCTAATTTCGAAAGCTGGAACGTGCAACCACTAGAGAAAATTGAGTTCAGTGAGGCAGACGTGACTAAGAAACTGAAGGCACTAAATGTCTCAAAATCATCCGGACCAGATGGAACGCACCCAAGGATCTTGGTGGAACTGGCACAAGAGCTAAGCAAACTGTTGTGGAGTGTCTGTAGCAAGTCAGTCGATGACGGTGTTGCACCCCAAGCCTGGAAAGAAGCCAATGTCATACCCATCTTCAAAAAAAGGAAAAAAGATAGGTCCTGGAAATTATAGACCGGTTAACTTAATAAGCATTGTCTGTAAAATACGTGAATTAATAGTGAGGGATAAGTTGATGTTACATATGTGTGAAAATAACTTGTTAACTGAATGTCAACATGGTTTTCTCAGAGGCAGATCGACTACAACAAATCTACTTGCTGTACTTGAAGATTGGACAAGCTCGCTTGATGAAGGCATACCAGTTGATACTATATACCTTGACTTCGCCAAAGCCTTTGATTCAGAATCAAACTAAATGACTATGGCATTGTACACAAATGTGCAGGGTGGATCAGGAGATTTCTCGGAAATAGACATTAGCGAGTGCTGGTAAATGGATCACCATCAAACTGGGCACCTGTATCTAGTGGGATACCACAAGCTAGCATCCTCGGACCTGTCTTGTTTGTTGTGTTCATCAATGGCATGCCAGATAACATAAAGTGTGCTGCTCAAATGTTTGTGGATGACACTAAGGTGTACACCTGGATCCGTTCAGAGAGTGACCGCTAAGAACTTCAAGATGATCTGTACAATCTAACTGACTGGTCACATACATACATGGCAGCTTGGATTCAATGCCTCAAAATGCACGGTCGTACATTTTGGTGGCACCAACGCTGGCCAGAGTTACGAAATGCCCAGTAAAGAAGGCATGACAGCACTGGAGACAACTTCAGTTGAAAAGGCCTTGGGTGTTAATGTCGATGATGAGTTAAAGTTCTCTATACATACAGAGGGACAGGCGAGTAAAGCAAATAAGATACTGGGGCTAATAAGAAGGTCCTACGAATATTTGAATACACCGTCACTGAAGAGTCTATTTATTGCTCTAGTACGGCCCCACCTCAAGTATTCTAATGTACTCATGGCACCACGATATGTTAAGGATATGAAGCTCCTAGAGGGTATTCAGAGGAGGGCGACAAAGCTTATCCCATCACTGTCAACACTTCAGTACGACGACAGACTAAGAACCCTGAGACTGCGGAGTCTGATGTACAGAAGAGCATGCGGCGACATGATTGAAGGGTACAAGTACACACATGGTATTTACACAGTTGATAGTAAACTCGTAGAGCTTGACTCAAACACAGTAACGTGAGGTCATCCTAATAAACTTAAGAAACACTACTGTAGGACAGCACTTCATCATCAGTTTTTCTCCTCAGGGATAGTAGAATCATGCAATGCTCTACCTGATCGTGTCGTAACAGCTCCAATACCAAATAGCTCCAAATCAAGACTTGACAAGGAATGGGCACAATACATGTTTGCCATATGAAATGATAGAGTTATAGTTGGACATCATCAACGGATATAACACTACATTTGTATATTACTGTATTGTACTGCACTGTATTTTAACCATGTGGACAAGAACTGGGTATGGTAATCCAGGCCAGTTCATAAACTTGAGAGACCATGGACAGGGTTTGAAATCACATCCGTTCATAGTACAATTACATTAGCTTATCACTTTATATAAAGTTCTATGTGTACTGTACAAGATCTGGGTATGGAAATCCAGGCCATTCATAAACAGGAGGGTGTGATGACTGGGTGTGAAATCACAACAGTCCATATTGTTTATTCATTTGTTTATTTATCATTGTGTAGTATCTACATGTCCATACTACAGTTACATCGTAAATCATTGTATAGATCAACCTATAAGTTAGGAACTGGGTATGGTAATCCAGGCCAGTTCACGTACATGGGCGAGTGTAGACCGGGAAAGGGGGGGGGGGGGTGGTGGAACCACACCAGTCCATATAGTAAGTCCATTTGTAAATGTATCAATGTCTAGTAAATTATAGGGATAGGAACTGGGTATGGTAATCCAGGCCAGTTCATAAACTTGACGGAACATGGACCGGGTGTGGAACGGCATCAGTCCATGTTACAATTACACTTGTATTGTCATTTATTGTATGTTAATAGCACACCGGCTCATCTATAAGCAAGTTCTGTAAATACTTCCCTGTATCTCTAAATTCCGGACTGAGCTATGACCCAAACATATACTATTGTAAATACTATACGTTCGTGGAGATTAGTTTTATGTTATGAATGCTAGGACCAGCTGGCAGGCTTCAACATGCCTAATATATTTCAGCTGAAAACGATATCATATCATATCATATCATATCATATCATATCATATCATATCATATCATATCATATCATATCATATCATATCATATCATAAGTGTACCACATAAGAAATTTAAATTTATCGTTTTCATCAAGAAGCTCAAATTCAGAAAATTCATTCAATTTATGGAAGAGATTTTCACGATTATGGCTATAAAGTGAGCAATTCATTAAAAAGTGTTTTTCATCCTCAACTAGGCTGGAATCACACACCTTGCAGTAAGGCAAATCAGTAGGCACCTTTTATTAAACACAAAACGAAAGCAAAAATTATGGTTCTCCTCTCAAGTTGAAGAATATCCGAAAACAGCATAAAATGCCATTAGTAACAATTTATATTATTCTAAATATTCAGCTAATGTTAGTACTTAAAATAAGCATTATGCTTCCTAGCCTTAATTGCTGTGGTAAAACAACGCAAAAATAACATGGCGGCTATTTTTAAAAAGCTAATTACATAACTATATACATACGTTACCGGTTTTCGTAATTCCCAAACTTCCCAACATAGATTTAAAAAAACGTAGATCGATCATGACCCTCCCAAAAAATTAGGGACTCTTCATGATAAAGTCTAAGTGGGCAAAGTGTCGAAGTGTGCAAAGTATCGAAGTGTGCAAACAATGCTAGGCACAATGCTGAGAAAGAGGCATTATACAGGGGTCTCGGGCAGTTTCGGCAGCCATGTAATTTCGGCAGCCGCAAATATTAATTCGTTTTCGGCAGCCTACCGAAACGTAAATATGGTGCATAAAAACATACATTTTCGGCAGCCTCTCGCATTATTACATTTTCGGCAGCATGTTCAACATCGTAAATATTGTTGTAAAATATTGTAATGTTATGAATGTTATTAAAATTGTTTTACTGGCGATCAGTATAAGTCTGTCTGTATCTAATAATATTTCCTTTTTTTAGGTTAATACCGTGATTAAGGAACCATAGATCTGAAATTCATAGACCTCATTTTAATTGATGTTGCTTCTGCAACATTTGCATACACCTGGTCTACATCTGTGAATTGAAAAAATAATGTGAATAAATTGCGTGTGCCCAACAAACATCTAACAAAAATTATTACCAGAAAATTTCTAAAATAAAAATACATATTCGGACCCGCACGTTCATTTTATATTGTTCAAGGGAAGTAACAGTGTGAGGCTATTGTTAGCTAATTACCAATACGATTTACCTCCCTTGTTAATTAGAAATCGGAATGTGACTTCCACAACACAGTGTTCTTTTTTTGTTTTTATTTGTGTGATTTATGGCAATGGTAATTATGAGCTTAGTAATATGGTTAAATAGGTTGCTGAGGTATGCGTCTCAGTAGGTTCTTGTATATTTTTGCTATCATTTATAATAAATCTCTCAAAACATTATTGGCGGTTATAGCCTGTGTAGGCGTGCACATGCTACGGCTTCAAATTATACAGTACAGTTTTTGGCGCTACCTTAGGCAGCAACAGCTTCCCGTCAATTTAGTTTCAAGATACTCAACAGACATTGACACATACGTAACGAATATATTATTTTGTAACAGCTCAAAAGCAATATTTCACTCACTTTTACGGTTATATTATAGTTAAGTTTGTGAATATTTTGAAACCAATTTGACTGGAAGCTGGCGCTACCTTATATACATATTTAAAACCTGCACGAAAGGGCACCTGTTGAATATCTGTAAATATTTTTTTTGCGTAAAGGTTGTTGTTGTTCCAAACATAATCAACATGTTCCAGTCAAATTAATTTTTTTTATACAGTCCAGCCCGAGGAGTATGCATTTGTCGGGATCTGGTGAATATTTGTGTAGTTATTTTTTAACAGAAGCTGTTGCTGCAAATGTCCGCAATAGGTTCCAGTCAAATTATTTTCAAAATATATGTCCAGAACCTTTATTTAGATAAGTGGTCATTTAATGAATATGTGAGTGTCTACGTGCGTATATGTTCGTCGCCATGTAATATGGTGAAATATGTTGCACTTGTAATATCGTGAAATATGTTATATTTGAATATTTTGAAAATAAATTCCTTGTTAATAAGTAGCGTGCGTGGGTGTGTGTAAACTTGTATTAAAGGTCATATTCACTCCAGAATATGCACCAGAGTGTTGAATACCGGTTCCAGTCAAATTATTTCCTAAAAATCTAGCAGGATTTACATTTGTCAAATTGATTTTCTTTTCTTTAGATAGCTGTTCACTTATTGACTAAGTCGATTTGTTGGGATAGGTTGAATATTTATGTAAATATTTTGACCGGATGCTGTTGCTGCCAATACCAACAACAGGTTCCAGTCAAATTAATTTCAAAAATATCCACAATTCCTTTAGATTTATATGTGGTCGCGTACGGAGTGCCCGCGCGTACAAGGTGCGTGAAAATAAATTTTGTTACAATTAATTAAAATGTTGAATACTTTGAAATGAATTTGTTTGTTAAAAGTTATTTGGTTACAAGGTATGTACGTCATACTGAAAGTAGTTGCTGTGCAAGCGAAATGTGTTGTTCATTCGCGCAAGAGATCGCATCTTAACATCTTTGGCGTTAAGATAACTGCAGGGATTATAAACTGAGGACATTGTTATCACCCGCCGAGTCTAGCTAACATGGGCTTTAATTGCAGGAAACCATTACAATGGTCGGAATACACACAGACACGGATTACAAATACAATAGAGAGAGAGAGAGCTCTAACCAACCAGCTTTCAGGAACAACGTCAACAAATCAAAATGCACGTGCAATTGCTGGTCGTACTTGTGATTCAGATCGTTAGTCAGTCTGTATTAATCTTTAGACCATTACAGACGTAGCATTATAAGAGTTTCTTGCGGATTTTTAAAATTATTTATATTTTCTAATGAGCATTTCCAAATTTGCTTCAAACATTAGGTATTTGGTAGATCTTAACGAAAATTGGAGGAAATCTACTCCAAGTCTCAACCCGAAATTTTTTTTTCAAAGTTCTCATTTTCATGTGATACATGAATTACATGACACATAGATTTTCCAAATTGGCGCTGCTTTTCAAATATTATGTTACACCGTAAATATTCTAGAATTTTCTTTTAAATTTTTTTGCATTTCAATTGAACTTAAATTTTTAACAATTAGAGGCTTTGTTAAATAATGATCGATATAGGCCTACGTCTTTATTTCAAAATAATATGAAATTATATTTCACAGCATCGCAACAGTATGCCTAATCTTCGTCACGGCGCTTGACTTTCATCGCAGCAACTGGCTCTTAGTTCGTTTTGCTCTTAGAGTCGGCATGGCTGAAAAAACAAACATAATAAAATTCGTCAACCAGCAATTAGTGGTAATTAGATATGGATTTCAGTCTAGCTGAGTCGATATAACATAAATATATACTATTACTATATAATACACACGTATAGTATTAGTATATAATACTGTTATATCGACTCTGTTAAAGCAACATGGATATAGGGTAACATATAGGTAACACAGGGATAATAATAAAACACACTAATATAGGCTGCCGAAAACGGGCTGCCGAAAATGTACTCCAAGCTGCCGAAAATGGTTGGCTGCCGAAATGTCTATACACCATACAGGACATCATTTCTAGAAAATCGTGATGAGCTAAAAATTGCTCTCCTAAAATTAAATTCAAGATTATCTATTCAATAACTCTAAATAGACAATATTCATCGGTCATAACAGGTTGTCCGCTGAAGGCATTTCCTATTGTTATGGCGGACACATTCTAACAGAATGAAAATTTGCAATTTATATAATATTAAATCTGCTTACGTAGTAAAATATCTAAACTTTGATCAAAGTTTTGAGATTTAAGGTGAGCTATTAATTTCTCTCTTGGAATGAAAATTTAGACAAGCTGCGAGAGTGATAGCTCGCCTAAAAATGATGCCCTGATTATACCTGTGGTGCCGGCCATACCGCATCATCGGCACACCAACGGGCATTCCCAATGATTGCCGAGTGACGTCATCAAGCGCCTCTTGAGTCCACAAAGCAGACGATATCTTAATGGCCTACCAAGTGGACGTGCTTCAAAAGCTGCGTCCGAGACCAAGGTATGCGTCAATTATGTACTATATTGTAATAGCTTAATACGTGATGCATAAGCACTACATTGGTGTCAGGACAAATTGGATGATGCCCGTTATTAATTAAGGGTAAAGTCCAATCATTTGATAATCGCTGGGTTCTAGCTCCATCTCTGCTAGTTAATTGTTCGAGATGTAGTATCGGTCTGTAAAAAGAAACCTTCACCCTTGGATTCCTAAAACACCTTTAAACACGTTAGTACACTAGCCTTTGCCAATACACTTTAGGTGGCGGGAGGCTGCCGGAGCAGGCTGTTAGCCAAAGACCCGTCCACCCGTCTTTTGGACAAGCAGAAAAAGTAAGAAATTAATAAGGCCAGGTTAAAATTTAGAAGAATTTTACCAATTTAACCAGTAAATTTGAAAAATGAGGACTTCTCTAAATTTACTTGTGAAAGCATTTTGCTTGTCCAGCTTTTCTTCTACTCATCATCTGGGTTTGTAATGGTTTAAATTTGGCTACTAACCTTCACACATCTTAGGTTTTTCCTAGATAGGAGTACGGGCCAAATGTGCATGCGTGTGTTTGTGGCCACAACAAGCTGTTCATGGAGTGTAGTAATACATATGATCAAGAAAAGTTGGCTGATAGCTTGAAGAAGAAAGCGGGTTTGGGTTGGAAGTGAAAGGCTCCCATGTCAGCTATGCCTTCAAATCTGAGATTATGAGTGAGATGAGGAAGTCGTTGATGGTTTGGAAGTAGGGTTGGGCGATATTGCTCAAGGCATGACGATATCGGTATTTCATTAAAATACCGCGGTATCACGATATATCGTCATTTGGGTGAGGTGTGGAGTTAGGGTGTAAAGATAGAATAACATGTATTTCAAATTGGTGGCGTCTGCAAGTTATTTTCATTAAATTTGTTGCATTGAAACCGTAAATTGAGATCGCCATGATTGCCATTTCTGCATATTTAATACACGAAATTCTACACTTTAACACCCTTCAATATACAGTTTAAAGCAACAAATGTAATGCAACTAACCGTATTCATCACAAATAAGAAAAATAAAGGATTTTCTTCTGTTCTTGTGTTGTATTTTGTGTTATCTCTACCTCACGACAACTGTCAAAAGATTGAGCAAGGAATACGCATGAACTTCATTGTGCAGAAAGGAATTCCGCAGAGCGATATCTGATTGGCCGCCGTATCATACTTGAGCCAATCAGAATTCACACTGCAGAATTCCGACAGCTGTTATCACGCCCGCCGCCAGCATAGACGATGCAAATTAATAAAATAGCACTGCATGATTTTGAACGAGAACCAGCGTGAAGACTGGAAACAATTATATCAGATTTTATTTGGTCTGTAATATTAAATACTAATTTGCCCCATTGTAGACCTATTCAAATTCGCTCATTACTTAGCGGGTTTATCCACTGATCTCAAGGCGTAGCCGGGATGTGTGAAATTAACCCAGTTAACTCTGCAGCCAAGACTGCCACAACAGATAGAAGACTGGAAATAATTAGGCCTAAATTCTTTATTTTAAGGACGTTTCTCACTTAGAATAAATCTGTAATGTTATATGTGGAATGAATTTTGATTTGATTCGTTTAAAAATGCTAAATATATTGTATAAAGTTACATAAAAACGTATAACGTTAAAGCAAGAGATTAACTTCCCCCTCACCCACCGTTCCAAGCTGTGGTATTGATAAGGGATTAAGTGTGTGGTTTCCTATCGGCCTAAAAAGTTTTAAAGTTTAAATCTTTCACGGTCAGAAGAATGTTTAACCATGCAGATCAATGACTAATGGATAAATAGCTTGACCTGTAGTAATGACGTCATCAGAATGGAATGTGGGTAGTGCAAATGGTATTCCCCACTGACTAATACTCAGAATGAGGCAAGAAAAAACATGGCGTCGTCTATTTGTGTAATTATGAAAAGTGAACAACAAAGGATTATTTTGTACTTTAAATCATTTTATTAGCGCAAACAAACCATGAATTAAATGAGCACAGATTATTTTGGAGTTTATTAAGTTTTTATTACCTTAGACAAAGACTGGATTATTACATAGAGATTATTACTGGACCGAATAGAGGTAAGAGTATGACATTTCTAACTGAATTATTTATATTATACTCACAGTTAAAAGTGCAATATCGTCCTGTCGGTATTGACGATATTTACGATTTTTCGAAATTATGACGATTTCGGTATCGGTATATCGCGATATTGACGATAATATCGAAAAATCGCCCAACCCTATTTGGAAGTTGTTAATGCTGAAAAGCATGTGGGCTGGCTCCAACCCATCTGCGGGTTCTTCATCTTCACATGAGCTAGTGCATATAAAATCCCTCATTTATCCGTGAGATTTTGTATGGATGTTATGGACCATAGTTTCATGCTTGCCACCCCTCATGGTTCCACAGTTCCGACTCTTTGGTTTTGGCTTAACTCTAAAAATGCCGGCCCTCACCGGTCCATATGGTTTATCTGCCTGTCCCGCATCATCCAAATGCCCGCCATAAACACCTGCAATGCTGGCTTCCACAGATTTTCATAATGGTGTTCAAGTAGATGTATTAATCCAGTGGAAGCATCTATTCAGATGGTAGCTGATTTCCTATGTTGCCTATGTGTTACTCATACCCTACAGCCTAGCTTAATAGCTGATCCATACAAGTCAGCCGTAATGACTGTTATTCCTTGCTTGGCCAATAGGGGAAGTGAAGAGATATCTAGTCTGTATATCTTGATTAAAGGCATCCATGGTAACCTGAGACCGAGGAATCCACCAATGATTCCATCATGGAGTTTATCACTAGTCTTACAAGTCTTAGCTGATAAACCCTTTGAGCCATTAAGTGCAATTTCTATGAAATTCTTGACACTTACAACTGTATTTTTAGTCGCTACATCCTCAGCTAGACGACGAAGTGAAATTCGCACTGTCATCTGATCCTAGTCGTGTTGTGGTGACAGAGGGAGGCCTTAAGCTTCTACCTAGAGTTAAGTTTATGGCTAAAAACTTGTCTTTGAAATATCCAACTCAGACCATAATTCCGGTCCGTCCAGTGACCATTATAAAAAGTGTATGGAAGAATGGCGGATGGACTCGTTCATTTTGGTTATCCTGTTTTGAACAACATGGCAGGACATCAAATGATACCATTTCTAGGTGTATTGTGGAATGCTTTATAGTTTCTGTTTCAAGTTTAAATAAAAACCTTCAAGTTTTGTTCTTTAAATTAAATTTTGTAATGTTATATTTCAGCAGCTAAAAAAAAAGAATTTCCCTACCTACCTTACTCCAACCATCAGAGTCGGGAGAGGACAACCAACAAATCTTTTAAGGATGGGCTGGCGTAGTACATGTAGTCTCCACGGCTCTGTTCAACAGTGTTTATGTCGAGGATATTATGATGGTAGTCCAGTGGCACTGAGTCGAGTTTTACTAGCCATTATTTACGTGACATGATTAATCCTCTTGCTTTAGCGATTTTGAACCAATGAATCAAAATTGTAAATAATTGATCACATGTGTTGCACCTAAGATCAAGGAGTACTCACATAGTTGTGCTACACACCTTTCATCATCGTGATTTAAGATGTCGCATCCATAAAATAAAAGGTCAGCTCTAATTATTGTGTCTGTGTTTTTGTTACATATCAGTTCATTTCGCAATAACTGGTAATGGTTTGTATTTAAATCGGTCGTTTTTGAGATTTACGAATGTGAAGCACATTCGTTCATTTTCATATAGTACTATGTTATGTGGCACTATAATATATATATAGTATAGTCTCATATAGTACATTTCATATAGTATTATGTTATGGCACTATTACAGGGAGCATAAAGGATATACATGGCTATTTCTCGCTCCTTTTATTGAAAAGCTGTAGTGGCGTGCATTTGGCGAAGCAACTATATCGCTATTTGGCCAGCTGATCATTATCCCCCAGCTTTAGCAAAAAGCTAGGGGATTATGTTTTCGCTTACGTCCGTCCATCCGTGCGTCCGTCACACACACAGGTTTTCTTTCGATAACTTTACTTTTGCTTGAAATATTGTGACAACTTTTCATGGGAAGGTTGCCTATGGTACTAGGGAAATGTACATTAGTTTGAGAGTCAGTCAGCCCATCCCTCCATCCATCCCTTTGTCTCTGAATTTGTGTTTGTGACGAAACTTCATGGTACGGTTGGCTATGGTGGTAGGGTACTAGGGAAATGCACCTTAGTTTGAGGGTCAGTCAGCCCGTCCATCCATCCCTTTGTTTCTGAATTTGCGTCATGTCTGTGCAAATTTTGGGTTTTCGTACAATAACTTTATCTTTGCTTGGAGTATTGTGAAGAAACTTCATGGGAACTTTGGCTATGGTACTAGGGAAATGTACAATATTTTGTGGGTCAGTCAGCCCATTCCTCCGCCCATCCATCCCTTTGTCTCTGAATTTGTGTCCGTCTGTCCGTGCAAATTTTGGGTTTTCATTCAATAACTTTATCTTTGCTTGGAGTATTGTGAGGAAACTTCATGGGAACATTGGCTATGGTACTAGGGAGATGTACGTTCCTTTGTGGGTCAGTCAGCCTGTCCATCTATACATTTGTCTCTGAATTTCTGTCCATCCATTTAAGATTTGGATTTTAGCTCCCATTTGTCTGTGTATCCATCCATATGTCTATCCAAATCAGTGGGATTATGTCATCCCACGAACATGGCTGCTGTTGCGGGGGAATTATTTGATTTATATCATCTAGTTTGTTTACTTAATGGTTACTGGTCCAGCGATTACAGATTCTTTTGTGCCTCCATGTGCGAAAGACCTCTTTCAGGGAACAGCGGGTCATGTGACCCTTCCTGCCTCCCTCCGAATTCACTTACTCTGGTACATATATATCACTATATCAGAGATTCGTGATTGTAAGTATACTCTTGAAGTTAAATAAACAAAATCTAGGATGTCCTTTTTCGCGAGAGAGTAGTTAGTTACCATCACGAATCATTTCCAACCCCACAGAGGCATGGTCTTAGTGTACAGTTGCTGAATTGTAGCCAATGATTTGTTTACATTGTGCTGAGCTAGGCAGGTGCATGCGCCGTGGGGCATGGCACAGTCTGCACATGTGCCAGTCTGGTACTTGGTTCACCTGTTCACCTGCCCATTTGGGGCAGGTTTAATTTTGATTCTGTTTTGAATTGAGCCAGTAAGAGATATAAATGTATATCAAAGAATATTTGTGATGGTAAGTAACTACTGTCTCGTGAAAAAAGAAATCCTAGATTTTGTTTATACCGAGACATAATCTGAAGATAGCAACTCTGATAAGAGTGAGTGATAGGAAATCCATAAATTGACATTTGCATAGTATATTGAGTTTTGACATTTAGCATAATATATCAAGTGAAATAAACGAAATCTAGGATTTCTTTTTTCACGAGAGAGTTGATACTTACCTCCCTAATACTTTTGATATTGCTAAATATCGGCTTTCACTCAATAAAACACTCAGATTAAAAACAGTTAGGTGCCCCTACTGGGCAGGGAGTCAGAGGTAGTCCGGCGGATGCTCGCCCCACCACCGCGCATGCACCGACTACTACTTCCTCTGGCTCATTTATTGGCTAACACATGCAACTACCAAGAGCCTGAAGACCGAGCCTCTGTGGGGCGGAGAGGCCGGGTCCGTATCTAGGGAGGTAAGTATCAACTCTCTCGTGAAAAAAGAAATCCTAGATTTCGTTTATTTCACATCAAGAGTATACTTACCTCCCTAATACTTTTGATATTGCCAGAATTCGAAAGTGAATCTGGCGGGAGGGAGGCGAGGTCAAAAGACCAGCTCTTCCCTATACGCTTTCAAGCGTTTAAGGCACTTATGACGTCTGAAACTGTGTGAAAACACAGTCAGGATTTGATAAACCATCGGATAACACAACCGATGTCTGAGAGATGACCGATTTGTCATATGCGCTCCCCCCCCCCCCCCCTTGGGAGGAAGATTAAATGACCTCAATGTCCTACACGCTCTCTTCGTACTAGTGCCAAGTACTATAGGACAGAGACGAAAAGGCTCCATTTTCGTATACTCTCTCTAAAGAACCACAACCCACATAAACCATCACCATATTAATAACACTGGGTAACGTGACAATACAACACAATGAACAACACATGAACAAGACTGACCTTGTTGTACTAGGAAACTGTCATCACGATTCCAGTAGAGAAGGATGATACAGTCCCGACAAGTGGTTGTCACCGTCGCTGAATGGCGAAGTATATAAGCAATGCGGAAGCACTCTTCACAACATAAAGCGGTTATTGTTTCAAAATCGACAAGGCGAGAGGGTTAGAGGTGTCACGGAGGTAATGGTCTGTAAAACTTGACTCACAGTGCCACTGAGCCACTGACATAATATCATCCACAGGGACCCCATTAAACAGGGCAGTGGATGTCACGACACCGCGGACACTGTGAGCCTTGGCCACGTCAACCTGTCGCCCGGTGGCGGATTTGTGACAAAATTGAATACATTCCACAATCCACCTAGAAATGGTGTCCTTAGACGCCCTACCATGGGGTTCAATATATGACAACCATAACGCTGACTGGTCGGTACGCCACTCCGAAGTACGCTGTTTGTACCGGAGCAGCGCCCGTACGGGGCACCATACTTTAGAATTAGGATCATATCTAGTTAAAGATGGCAAAAAAATAGGCTGACCTGGATATTTCAATGACTGATTTTTAGACAAGAAATTAATCCTAGGTAGAAGCTTAAGGCCTTCCCCTGTAACCACAAAACGGTCAACCTCGGCTGATAAGGCGTGAATTTCACTCCTACGCCTCGCCGAGGCCGCAGCAATTAAAAATACAGTTTTAAGAGTTAACATTTTCATAGAAATGGAACTAAGTGGTTCAAAAGGCTTATCACCTAGTACCTGGAGCACCAGTGATAAACTCCAAGACGGAATCAGTGGAGGATTCCTTGGTCTTAGATTGCCCATGCCTTTAATTAATACATTTAATGTACTTACTTCATCACTCCCCCTATTAGCCAAGCAAGGAATAACAGTCATTAAAGCTGATTTATAACCAGCAATAGAGTTAGGCTTGAGGCTATAGGCATCATATAGGTGACAGAGGAAATCAGCCACTACCTGAATAGATGATTCCATTGGATCAATACATCTTTTTGAGCACCACTCTGCAAATCTGTTGATTTTATAATTATATGCTCTGGAGGTTGACCCCCTCCTGGCTTTGGCCATAAACATGGCCGCTTGCTCAGAAAAGCCCTCCTTAATTCTAGATTCCTTGACAACATCCACGCAGTCAATCGGAACATTGACGGATTGTCGTGAAGGGCCTTGCCCTGGAAGATAAGGTCGTCCATCAGAGGCAGCGGAACCGGATTGCAGACCAGAAGGTCCAGCAGATCCGTATACCACGATCGGCTTGGCCAATCCGGGGCGATCAGAAGCACTTGGCACTCCTGCTGCCTGATTTTCTGAAGCACCTTTGGAATCAGGATTGCTGGGGGGAATGCGTATGCATACATTCCCTCCCAGCTGATAGCTAACGCATCTGTTGCGAAAGCGCTTGGGTCTGGAATCGGAGAGACGTACGTCGTCATCTTCGCATTCTTCTTCGTTGCGAACAAATCTATGTTGGGTTTCCCCCAATGGTCGAACAGACGATCCGCCACACATTGATTTAGTTGCCATTCCGTGGGTAAAACACTCATCCTTCGGCTCAATGAGTCTGCTAGCAGATTTAACCTCCCCGGAATATGAACTGCCTTCAAGGTGATCCCATGATCCAGGCACCAACAAAGCAGTTTCCATGTCATCATACAGAGACTGGGCGACTTCGTTCCGCCCTGGCGGTTTATGTAAGTCACTACTGTTGAGTTGTCTGAACGAATTAGAACAATCTTGCCCTGAACTTTCTGTAAGAAATGTTCCAGGCCCAGGACTACTGCTCTTAGCTCTAGTAGATTGATATGTTCCTTGGACTGATCCAGATCCCAAAGCCCTGATACTGTGGACTCTTCCAGACAAGCTCCCCACCCCTCCATCGATGCATCTGTATACACAGTCACCTGAGGGTGGGGAGGGGTTAGCAAAACCCCCGGCAAGAGATTCTCTGTATTCAACCACCATTGCAGGTGGTGAATCAGAGGCGCCAACACTGACACGTTCGAGTCCAGCGAACCTGAACTCTGGGTCCACTGTGTCATGAGAAACAACTGGATCGGGCGCCTGCGCAAGGCGGCCTGCGGAATGACTGGTTCCAAAGAAACCATCAAGCCCAGCATTCTCAAGTAAACCCGCGCCAGGACATGACGACTGTCGCACACCGACTGTATTACCGAGATGAGTATTTGAACCCTCTCCTGAGTGGGGTACACATACCCCGTCTCCAGATCGAAGAACATGCCCAGGTAAACAAACTTCTGGGATGGAGTTAGCTCTGATTTCGGGAAATTGATCATCCAGCCCAAGTCCGAGAGAGTTTTCAAAACAATCTCCAGATTGGCTGACAACGATTCCCGGGTGTGTGCTTTCAACAGCCAGTCGTCTATGTACGTGTGGACTGCTATGCTTCTCCTGCGGAGGTATGCAGTGATCGCGAGAACCACACGGGTGAAGACCCGAGGAGCCGTGGAAATCCCGAAGGGTAACACCCTGAATTCCCACCGCCGGCCCTGAAATGCGAATCTCAGGAAGCGACGGAAACTCCTCTCTATGGGAATGTGGAAATACGCATCCTTCAAATCTATGGAAGCGGTCCACATTCCTCGCTCCAACCCCGCCAATACCGAGCGCACAGTCTCCATCTTGAAACTGGGCGTCTCTAAGAACTTGTTCAAAGGCTTGAGGTTGAGAATCGGCCTCCACCCTCCGGTGTTTTTCTTCACTAAGAAGAGGGTTGAATAGAAGCCCGGGCACCTCTGTGCCGGCTGAATGGCTTCTTTTAGTATGAGGGAATTTATTTCCTCCTCTATACACAACCTCTGATCCGGATCCCGTGGAATAGGAGTCCAGATCGGCGCGAGAGACAGTCGCGATGGCGGGCCTGTCACCCAGTCGGGACGATACCCGACGGAAAGCCATCGCAAGACTAAACGGTCCTGAGTCAACCGCTTCCACTCTGGCAAGTGGCCGGCCAAACGGCCGCCCACCGGTCCACCTAGGGATAGAGGTGGACATAAGGAGTGCCAGAGTGGCACTGTCCTCTCGGCGTGAAACACCGGAGTGGTTCCCACCGCGGTAACCAGGCCATCTGGCCCGATTGCCGCGACCAGATCCCCGCGCGCCCCGTCCAGCGCCGCGCGCACCACGGTGCGCGGGCGGCTGTCTGGCTGGGTGCGGCTGGGGAGCCTGCGCCCCCCTCGCTGCTGGCCGAATCGCACGTGGCCTAGGCCTACGTTGCGACGGTGGCTGGCCTCTGACCTGGCCAGCACCACCTCGAGCCTGCAGAGGACGATACGCAGGGGGTGCCGCGCGAACACGCTCCCGCCAGAGCACCTCAAATTGTTCACGCAGCGCCCTCTGGTTGTTAACCAGAGTGACCGTCTCCTGGAGGTGCCTGCATCCCTCACCTCCAAAGAGACCAGGACCTGTCATAGGCGTCCGCAGCAGCCTATTATACAGGTCCTGGGATGGGCACAGATTGTCAAGAGCAAACGTGCGCCTCGCCCGGACACTTCTGGTCACCGCCCGCGTCAAACAGTCCAAAGCCAGGTTGATACCATCCTGGATGGCTCTCTGGACTGTTACCGGGCTTGGCTGGCGTGATGCGGAGGCCGCTACCACCCCCTGTAGCAGCTGGGAGACGTGGGACAGAGCGGCAATCGACGCCCTCCCACTCTCCTCCGCATCACGCAGCGCGGCATTCGCCGAACGCAACGCGTTCGAGCACAAGACTCCCGTGTCAGAACGGGAGCCCGGCCGCGCATCTTCGCCTAAAGCCGCGCGATCATCCACGCTTGGCTTTGGCACCACACCGTACCGCTGGTATTCCAGGGGCACGATGCGGCAACGCTTCGCCACCTCGCGAGGGGCCTTCGCAAGACGTCCATTAACCTTAATGGACGCCTCCGCCGCTTCGAACATGTCCACGACATGCTCAGCCAGCGGCAGAGATGGCATAGCGGTAGCCGCCGGCCTACCAGCTAACCACGGCCTATGGTCACGCTGGCTAGCCGGCAGCTCCACGGGTAGATCGGGCCGAACACTTACCAGCCACTGGCAAGCATCCGACCAATCCTCCTCCGTGGCTAACTGCGAGCGCTCTACTAGACGAGGGCCTTCGTCTTCCTCCAGAGCACTCGCAGTTGACGTCGACGGCGGATAAGCTGATACCCCTGGCAAGCCCGGAAAAGCATGCGGGCCCGAGAGAGCAGGCATGCTAAACTCCGCGGCTTGACCAGGAGCAGGCGCCGTGGCAGAGCGTGGGGTAAACACCGCCCTACCGCGGCCCTGACCAGCACCAGCGACACCATCGGCAAGCCGAGGTATGCGGTATCCGTGGTCAACAGCACCGCCCGGGGACACCTTCTGGACCGTGAAATCTACTCCTGCGAGAGTAGAACCACGGAACACGTCGTCTGTATTCCCCGCGAGGGGTGCACAGACGTCGTATTCCATGGCCACGTCCTCAGAAGGCGACCCTAGCAGGAGATCCTCTTCCTCCTGGCCAGAAAGATTAGACTCCGGGTCAGCAAAGAGAGCTAACCCGGACTGGCCAGGAAAGGTGCCATAGGAGGCTTTGACACCCGCGGCGCGCGGATACCCAGGGTCTGATGAGCAGACCGCGGGTCCCAGCAACAACCGTTGTCCACGGCCCCTCGGCGCGGCGCCATGCCTGCTGCCAGGGTCTTGGACTGCCCCCAACAAAGGGGCCACCTCTGAATCCACAAACGGACCGGACCTAAAGAGACCGGATTCAGAGGCGGGGATCACCTGCTCGTAAGCAGATGCCGAGGACAACAAAGGAGCTGGCCCAGGGAGCATGCTGCGAAGCAACTCTGGGACCAAATCCTTTATTTTCCTCTGCATCTCTTGCAACATTTCGGACCTGAAGGCCTCCACATCCACCGCGGATGAGGCCTTCTTCTTACCCTTCTTACTACCCTCCTTCTTCTTCTTCCTCTCTTCCTCCATCACCTTCTCCCTTGCCTGCAATGAGAGAAAATCAGACATTAGATCTCCCCCCCACTGCTTACATACATCGCACTTCAGCAACGGTCCACAGGGACTGCAGCTGAAGCACAAGTGCGGTACGAATCTATTCTTCAGAAACCTCCCGCAGGACGGGCAACCAGGTCTCTGAAACAGGACAAGGACAAGGACAATGAGCAAGATAGTTAAGGTTAGCGAACTCAAAACCAACTAAAAAGAGAGGGACAGGATCCTCAAGATCGCAAGTCAAGAAGAACCAGCCGTGGACAAAACGTTAAATGTTAATAAAGGCCAAGGCCGATTATGACGTCATCAATCCCGTGACCAAAATAATCGATCCGCAACAAGCACCAAGTGCAAGAACGAATTGTATAAGTAACCGGAACATTTCCGTTGAATTGGCATTTCGAGTACACAACAATCAGATATACAGAGATAACTCCTTCCAATTCTAGCATTGGCAAAAAAGGAAATTATCTCCCCTTTTGTTTATCAATAATTAGATACCTGACACTTGTACAGACAAACCATCCAACGTGATGAACCGGAGAACTCCACCATAGTACGCCTCTACATTCTCTCCACCGAAGGGGAAGGAATTGGATCAAGAGGGCAAAGTGAGAAGACCTTTATAATAGGCCTCCAACTCACTGAACATAGATTTTTTGGTTAGATAACCTAACAGTATTAGTAGGAAATGGAACCGTGGTGGAGAGAAACATATCCTCTTGTGCCGAGAAGTCCATCAAAGCTTCTACGTGATACCTATGGACAAAAACACAAAGAGAAATGAGACTTATGAAGCACCATGTTGTAAAAAACAAACACAAACAGGCGCTAATCACGGTAAGCGCGAGTCCCGGAAACACATTAAACCGGGACAAAACACGCTAGCATATCAAAGAAGTCACCTGATAAAGAGATCCAGCTCCTTCCAAAGGTGAGTCCTCTCTTTCCGACATGCCACGAACGTACAACAATCGTCAAATAAGTGAAAAACAAGGTAAACGCGCAGAAAATGTAGAGTAGCACAAAACCGCATGTAACCCTTAGCCAATAAATGAGCAAAGAGGAAGTAGTAGTCGGCGCATGCGCGGTGGTGGGGCGAGCATCCGCCGGACTACCTCTGACTCCCTGCCCAGTAGGGGCACCTAACTGTTTTTAATCTGAGTGTTTTATTGAGTGAAAGCCGATATTTAGCAATATCAAAAGTATTAGGGAGGTAAGTATACTCTTGATGTGAAATACATTTTAGGTCTGAACTATGGCAAATAATGTATAGAATGTGAAAAATCATGCATATTTTGGATTTATGGAAATAAAGATTTGTTTCTACTTTAATAGTTGTAACTCAGTGGCTTTCCTTGTGTTTATTAGACCGAGAAAAAACTTGAAATTATTTCTTGGGAAGATGAATTTTCTTGAAAAGCTGACCATAACAAACATTTTGGTACCTATGGAAAATTATCATGTGCAGGGGTGGAAAGTGGGCCTCCAGCTACTGGCCTATATTTTGTTCTCGGAAATGACATCTCAGGAACTGCAGTATGGATCAGGATGAAACTCATTAATTTAATTTCATCGATAACTAATCGTGATAAAATGTTGTTCAAGAGAACTTGATCCTTGATAAAACATGGCTGTCATTGGACCAATCAAGGTTTTGGGTTTCGTGGTCATATTGGATTTGTTATTGGTTGGTTGGCCTGGAACCTAAAGTTAATTTTGATTGTATAGTCCGCGTTCATCATTAATTTCCTACTAAATATCATTCGTACTGTATTCTCAATTTCGTATTTTATGTCTGCTGAATTTAAAGTATTATGTCTGTTCAAATGGTAATGGCTCAAATGTTAATCGTCCAGGTGAGTGTTAAGGATCTTGGACCTCTTATTTTTAGCATCTTGGCCTGAATGGCTGCATTCACACAGGCACCTGATCACTTCATCGGGACGCCTGTCATCAATATCTTCTACCAGGATTGGCCACAAATGCCCATGAATGGGTGACAAGTTGTGCCCAGTGGCCTGAAATAGCAGGCACTAGACCTTTGCGAAGCATCCCACTCTGTTCTCGCATCTGCATATAGTTAGCCAGGTAACAAAGACAATTTGAAACATGGCCTTTTGCATATTATCTGTAATCTGGAGAATGTACATGTATCCCTCGGGAAGAAGACTCTCAAATAACCCTTTAATAGTTAAGAATGGACAAGAAAATTTAGCTTTTTGCTTAGTGGACATCCATTTACAGATCAAGAGAAGACCATTTTTTAAGATTTACCACTGGAATGACTGGCTCGGTTATTGAGCCAGTTATTCCAGTTGTAAATTTTCAAAAAATGTTTTCTTTGGCGTGTAAATGGACGTTCTTCAAGTTCGGTTTTAACCTGCTTGTACCCATTGGAATAGATTTATTATATCATATTGAGTGGACGAATCCATGTGTGAAATCTGCTATATGTTTAACTTCCAGCTAACAGGATGTCAGTGTTTTAGCCTTTGACTAGTTGACGACTAGCATGGCTACTGGTAATGAAGCAGCTACCCTGAAGGCCCTAGTGGAACAGAAAGAAAATGAATGGAAGGACATCACTTACAAACGGTATGGATGGCATTTATTGTCTATTGACTGATAAATTTAAAATTATGTGGTAAAATTCTGCCTTACAATGAAGTGTTAGTGGTAAGCCGTTGCACATACTTGTACATATTGAGTGTTCCATTTGCCATTGGACACCACATTTGGCCTCTTGCACAATTGTCCTATAATGATACATATTCCAACAATTCTTATCATCTAAGCACCACCGATTGTACACTCCTTGTTCAGAGTATCTCTAGTGTGTAATAATAATAAAGTATTGATTACTTTATAAATCCACTTTTAGGTATGTCATGCCCATCTCTAGTTAAGCTCCACCCATGCTTTGCCCCCGTTGTAATCGATCAATCCCTGCACTCCCAGGATCTCAATTTCCAGAAGACAATACATGTAAGCTGTTGAATGTTTTGAAACTACCGGTAATTTGACTTGGTGCTGTTGCTGCTATGACAGCAACAATGCCCAGTCAAATTAGTTTCAAAATATCCAAACAGAATGTTTATTCAATAGTAAAGACATACAATTCGTACAACTTGACAGACTATTTCTGGTTAAATTGGACCATTTCTGTCAATTAGGATTGTTGGTTGTGACACTGGATTGTGACATCAACCTATATGTGACGTAGTTGATTATGACATATGATTGATGGATAAACTGGATTCCTCCATTGTCCTTTTAACGATATCAAGATGAATTTTACCCACACAAGGAGAGAAAATCCAAATATCTGTGAAATTTTAACCGTATTGTTCAAAAGGTTACCAGGTTTGATTTTTAAACAGAAATACATAGGCTGTTTCCATGTTTCAAAAGGCATTGTAAATGGCACTGAGATTTTTTTTGCTTTCTTTGGTTACTGTGAAAGGTGCTTAGTGGTATATCTAATCGGGGTGGGACTGATATCAGCAGATAGAAAAGATCCATGAATCTTTCGGGGTTGTTTTGCATTGTTAGGCTACAGGTACTGGAGAAAGCTTGTGATGAGAAGGATGAGCAACTGGCCACGTTGAAAGACAGATATGTGAAACTTAAAGATGACTTCAAATACAACCTGAAGCTGCTTCAAGACAGAGATATTGAGCTGCAGAGATACGACAAGCAATTCACAGGTAGACATTGGTGTCTGATTTAACTATAAACATTTCTTATTGATATTAATTTTATTTGGAAATATTTGATGTTTTGGGATGAGTTAGTATGAGTGAGTTAACGTATGTTGATACTGGTAGATACTGTCCTACCCACAACTAGTATAAGTCTCTGTCTGCCTGTCTCTCTGTCTGTCTATCAAATGGTTGATATTTCAGACAAAGCCTCCTAGGTCTCAACTGTAGCATGTCACCCATGTTTACCTCTTTTTGGTTAGGTATACTCAATCCATGAGTGGGATTCCTATTTTGGAACACCACCATAACTGACTTTAATCTAATGAGATTATGTGATGGATATATAGACCACCCCTTTCACCTAAAAATAGTAAAGTAATGAATAAAAAGGCCCACTGGTCATACTGCCATGAACATAAGTGATGACATACTTGCGGGTTCGCCTGTTTCTTAACCTACATGTATTTCCCCTGAAAATTTCAGTGTCTCAGTGTCAAGTCACGTATATAGGAGAGCTATTAATTATTTTGACAATAATTTGACTGGAACATTTTCACATCATGAGAACATAATTAACTCCCTAACACTGGATATACTAGTATATCGGCTTTTAAATTCAATAATATTCAGAATTATAAAAAGTTAGGTGCCCCTACTGGGCAGATGGAATGTACACAGTCATGCACATGTCAGACCCCCACCTCTGCGCATGTGCATACTGGCACTTCCGTTTTCTAATATATTGGCTTATCAGCAACATCGAAAATAATTTCAAGGTCTATTTTGTTGAATTTTCATTCATTTTCTATCATCCATTTCACTATGGCTGAGTCTAACGCATCAGAGGAGTCTTCCTCATCTTCCACTAAGGTGATAGTGTTCCATATATTATTTGAGACTTGTAAGATTTATATGTTACCGGTTTGCGGCTTACCTGGCATTAGCGCGTTTTTAGATGGTGGGAATCCTTGTTAAATTATCCCAGTGCCTAATCCCTTGTGTCTTTGTGTCCACAGGTCCATCTTAGGACAGTTTGTTGAAGATAGATAGTTTATTGCAAAAATCCAACATAAGGATATGGCAATACAAGTACAATCGTATAAATAAACAGGAATATATAAAGCAACTATAGGCCCTATATAAATAAATAAACACTACCTAATTAAATATATACATATTATACAAAGCAATAGGCAAATCGCGTCCACAACCAGATTAAATACTGCAAAGGATTGATCCATATCAAGTTATGCGCTGAACATTTGCAGCTAAGCCCCGCCCCTGTTCTTCATTCAGCCATCTCCTTTTTATACCCCTTTAAAAAATTTGGCGGGGTATTATGTAATGACGCCTTCCGGGCGGGTGGGCGTGCGGGCGGCAGAGTAGTTTCCAGATGATAACTCCGTTACCGTTTATCGGATCACATTGAAACTTCATAGGGTGGTTGGACTTGGTCTTGGGATGAAACCTATCGAAATCGACGATGATCCGAAATCCAAGATGGCCACCAGCCACCAGTGGCCATCTTGAAAATTGGTTTCCGGATGATAACTCTGTTACCGTTTGTCGGATCGCATTGAAACTTCATAGGGTGGTTGGACTAGGTGTGCGGAAGAAGCCTATCGAAATCGACACTGATTCAAAATCCAAGATGGCCACCAGTTACCGGTGGCTATCTTCAAAATTGGTTTCCAGATGATAACTCCGTTATCGTTTATCGGATCGCTTTTAAACTTCATCGGATGGTTCGACTACCTCTGGTGAAGAAACCTATCTATACACCTGTGCAAAAGTTAAGCACCAGCAAAAACAATAGAATGTAGAAACATGATGGTACAACTAGGCTGCCATACTTTTTGTCCCCGCGTTAGCTGACATAATTCCAAGTATGAAATGCACATGCATGCATGACTTCACGCCGCTTGGTGTCCGTGCGTGGTGGGAAACAGCACACGTGTTCAGTTATGTAAAAGTCCAGTTTGAGGTGTAGAACATTACATACAGATTTAGGCGACAAGATTAGGAATTTTGTGTTCATGACCGTGGTTTATTTGTACAGAGAGAATTAGCTCTTGATTGTGAACCGCTATGGCAAGACGAAGGTTAAGTGATCGTGTGAAATGGCAAATCATAGGCATGCATACCACTGGTATGTCATGCAGAGAGATTGGCAGACAGCTGAACATAATCCATACTGTAATCAGTCGTTTGATTGCAAAACATGGGCAAACTAACGAGGTGAAGGACAGGCCTAGATCTGGAAGACCGAAGAAGACTACTGCCCGTGATGATCGAGCCCTAGTACGCCTTGTTAGGAGATCTCCATTCACCAACAGCAGAGTGCTCAGCCAGCAATGGGAAACGTGCAATAGAGTGTCAATGTCTACCGTCAAAAGGAGACTGTATGCTGCTGGCATGAAAGCTAGGAGACCTGTCAGACGTCCTCTCCTCACTGCACACCACAAAGAGGAGCGTCTGAGGTGGTGCAACGAAAGAAGACACTGGAACATGAGATCATGGAGACGGGTACACTGGTCCGATGAAAGTCGGTTCCTGCTTCATGCCACAGATGGTCGAACTCGTGTATGGAGGTCCAGACGCACGGCGTACGACCAACGTAGCATCATGGAAGAAGTTCCATTTGGTTGAGGTTCCGTTATGATATGGGGGTGCATCTCATTTGATTGTAAGCTGACTCTGTTGACTGTACCTGGAACACTAAATGGACAAAGATATCAAGATTCCATACTGGATAGAGTTGTGGTCCCTCATTTTGTAAATCATGCACCTGGAACCCACACTATATTCATGGATGACAACGCCCGACCACATCGTGCTAGAGCTGTGCATGAATACCTCCGCCAGAATGCCATCGAAACCCTACCATGGCCAGCAAGGAGTCCTGACATGAACCCTATTGAGCATATCTGGGACATTCTGGGAAACATGGTGAGAAGGAGGGATCCTCCTGTGCAGAACCTACAGGAATTAACAGACGCACTCCATCTTGAATGGCAACGAATACCACAATGGCGTATCAGTCGGTTGGTGACCAGCATGAGACGTCGTGTCCAGGCCGTCATCCAGGCACAAGGTGGATATACCCGGTATTAATAATGACAGTCTCAAACTCGTGCACAGATGTTAAACTTCGTTTTCAGACACCATTAATGACAATCTAGCCACGTGTGTCAACTGTAGGGCAATAGTTGTCAGTTGTGTCAACGTAACCATATTCAGGCCTCGTTTTCAAGTTCAAACAAAAACATACAGTGTTTCCCCACCATCATAATCAGCATTCCTCTAGTTGCATTATTACCTCTTGCACTAAGATGGATGGGTACATAAATGTTTATGCTATTGCTTTCTTCATAGCACATGAATATACCCTCGCATGTGCGTAAAAATAGGGTGGTGCTTAACTTTTGCACAGGTGTATAGATTGACAATGATCCGAAATCCAAGATGGCCACCAGCCACCGGTAGCCATCTTGAAAATTGGTTTCCGGATGATAACTCTGTTACCGTTTATCAGATCGCTTTGAAACTTCATTGAGTGGTTGGACTAGGTCTGAGGAAGAATCTTATCGAAATCGACACTGCTTCTTATCCGATGCAAAATTCTATTCCTGGTTGTGTTTCAGACACAATTTCAGATGTTTTAAATCTTGAAAATTCAAAGATCTAGTCTCTTCGAGGGTGAACTGGTTTTAGGACCTTGCCTCCCTCCCACCAAATTTACTTTCAAATTCTGGCTTTTATCAAGAGTGTTAGGGAGTTAAGTATGTTCTCATGATGTGAAATAAGAAAATTTCTCAAATTTCTTTTTCACGAGTAAGATAACATACTTACCTCACAGGATCCCGGCCTCGCCACCCCACGGAGGCCTGTTCCTTTGGTTATTTGAATAGTTGCTTCTACGTCAGACAATATTTAGTAATGGAAGTACCAGTATGCACATACTCAGAGGTGGGGTCTGACATGTGCATTACTGTGTACATTCCACCTGCCCAGTAGGGGCACATAACTTTTTATAATTGTGAATATTATTGAATTTAGAGCCGATATACTAGTATATCCGGAGTGTTAGAGAGGTAAGTATGTCATCCCACTCGTGAAAAAGAAATCTGATAAATTTTCTTAGTTTCTGGCATTTTGCCATGGGTAGCCACAGCTCCATGTCAAATTAGTTTAGAAATATTCAACAAAATATACCAAATACTCTTGAAACTCCAGCCTGGACAAAAAATTTCTGTAATCTTCAGTGAATTAGGAAAAGTAGGCCTTGTTGACCTACTTTTCAAACGCAACACACCTTCAGAATATAGCGCATCCTTTCACCAAGTTTAGTTCAACAAGCCTATGCATCAAGTGTGTGTCAGAATATTCCAGAACATTCTCTCATAAATATGATGTAATCTAGCATAGCACCCCAATAGATACGTCTGATGTGTGACTAATTCTATGAATGGCTGCCAAATCTGTTTTAACTTGCCTTTCTCCGCGACTCCCCCATCTTGCTGGGATAATATGCACACTTACACTCTAGGTTTTATCTACATGTGTTTCTGCATAATAAAAATAAATTCTTTATTCCTTTAACACAATATATCAGCCAAAGATGGCTTCTGCAGTGGTCTTGAGAAATATCAATTTGCAGACCAAAAGAAGACTATTTTTGACAATTTACCACTGGAATGACTGGCTCGATAGCCGAGCCAGTCAATCCAGTGGTAAATTTTCAAAAATAGTCTTCTTCCTCAGCAAATGGACATTTTCTATGAGAAGATTGAAATTTTCTTGAATAAATTCGATGGTTTAAAAGTAGTTGTAAATGTCATGTATGCATGCGAATATTTCTGTGTTCTGATGTGACATGTTGTCTTGATTTGTATTCAGATGTGAAAGCTAATCTCAATGTGAGGACTGGGGAGGTCAGCGAGATGAAGATTGTTATAGATAATTTGCATGTGGAGTTAGATCAGAGGCAGAAATCACAGACAGAACTGCAACAGCACTATCAGCAAAGAATTAAGCAAAAGCAGGCGGAGAATGATGAGTTCAGGAGGTGAATATGAAGATGGCTATGGTTTGATGTTCATCCAGGGTTTGGCATTATCATAACCATGTCTTAATTCTTAGTGCATTTGAAGAATGCTGATATGAAGAGGTGAACTAATAATAACTTTGTCTACTATGTCAAATCCAGTTTTGGCCTCGAGAGTCAAACCCATTTCAGAAGCAATGGCTTCGTGTAGCTAGTTATTAAAAAGCTTCACATCTCTATATCCAGGTTGAGGGTGGATTATAATGATGAGAAGGGTTATTTTTTATTTGAATGTCAAGAATCCTGATAACTGTACCCTGTTCAGCCATTCATTAATAATGATTGGCATTGATTTTCAATTCAAGCACATATGGTTGATGTAATCTGACAAAGAAAATTAACTTTCATTCATAATTTGTTAACTTAATACCAATAGATATATTGTATCTTAACAGAGTAATTAAGATCACTGGACAATGTCACTGATCATGACCTGGCGATTGCAGCTGTAATTGATTAGCCTGTAAAGTATTAGTGCCTAGATACTAATTTTTAATATTATTATTATTATTATTATTATTATTATTATTATTGTCCCCCGACAGCCGTCGATGGGGACACTAGTAATAAGCGGCGTCCGTGTGTGTCTGTCCATCCATCCGTCACACTTTAGGTTTCCACTCGATAACTTTAGTTAGCCTGCATGGATTTATATCAAATTTGGTATAGTGATTCCTTATGACGAGGCCTCGGTGGGGATTGCATTTCAGCGACGCGCATCCAGATGTGATGGCGTTATCCCCCTTGAATGACATAGAATTCAAGGAAAATTTGGTTTCCGTTCAATACCTTTAGCTAGTCTGCATGGATTTATTTCAAATTTGGTATAGTGATTCCTTATGACGAGGCCTCGGTGGGGATTTCGTTTCAGCAACGCGCGTCCAGATGTGATGGCGTTATCCCCCTTGAATGACATAGAATTCAAGGAAAATTTGGTTTCCGTTCAATACCTTTAGCTAGTCTGCATGGAGTTATTTCAAATTTGGTATAGTGATTCCTTATGACGAGGCCTCGGTGGGGATTGCATTTCAGCAATGTGCGTCTCGATGTCTAATGCATAGCTTTACCGTAAACAGGTCTGCTTTACATGCATGCATTACTGCTTCATATATTGCATAATTTTGCTATTTCATAAATGCTGACACAAACTACTTGTCTGCTTTATATGCATGTGCTATTAGTTTAGTAGATGTTAGCATTGTGTTCTAGAATGGATTGTGATAGCACTGCCTCATCTCATTATGTATGTAGTGTTGTAGCCACCATAGATTCACGTGCATATACACACACGCAATTTTGTAAAGGCAGGAATCTCAAAAATTTGTTTTACTAACAACACCCGTTGGGGGACATGTGATCAGTACTGATCTTCTTCTTATTATTATTATTATTATTATTATTAGTGCCAAGGAAAATGTGCTTCATCATGAAAGACGAGAGTATGAAAGAATTAAGCATCGCTTAGAGAGCCGAGTGACTGACCTGGAGCAGGAGCTGGATCAACAACAGAGGGAGTTGACTAGTGGTGAGCGGACTGTGCATAAATACACATAGTATTCTCACAGGATTTGCCTATCATGTATTATAACCTTCATTCACCTGCCAATCAAGATTAGTAAAAATAAATAATTTAACGTTTTTCCAAAACAAAGACAGAAACATTACAATTTTGAACACAATGTAAAAGTGTTCTGTTTAACAAGTCTTCTAATCCAATTATGTTCAAAATATTCATCATGATGTTTGATTTTGTTTTGGAAAATATTAGGTTATTTTACATTGTTGAGTCCAATATGGATTGTTATTGTACGAGTCCATGTTGTGTTGAAATCGGTATTGGACGAGACGCCGCAAGCATCCAATACAGATTTTTCAACACAACGTGGACTCGTACAATAACAATCCAAATTGGACTCAACAATTTAAAATGACCTATTTATTATGCACCTATTACAAGTATCAGCAAATAAACACCAAAAATCAAAAGAAATTTACTTTAATTTCAATATCATGATAAACATTTTCATGAGAAAAGGCAGACTAGATATCCATTCTTCTTGAGGTAAAGATGCTGACAACCAGCGTCTGAACAAACGAACATCATATTCTGTTTTCTTTTTTGTATTTTCTGGCACTTGCTGATCCCAAAAAATTATTCGGTATCCTTCAAAACGAAAGCTTATACTTGTAGCGGATGAACTTTATCAATGCAATAGAAGTTACCTCCTGTGACATGCTGTATGAAGAAATCAATGCGGAAAGAGTTATCGTTCTTTAACGTCCAATACAGCTTTTTTAAATGGCGTCCAATACAGATTTTACCGTCCAATGCAGATTTTGCATCGTCCAATATGGACAAATTATTGGATGGTCACGTGGTATAATTTGAAGCGTTTCATTGGATAAACACACGCAGGTTTATAATAAGTTACGTTCTTTCTCAGCACAGCAGTACAGCCAGTACTATACGCAGAGCAAATGAAATACAGAGTAGAATGAATGTATCCCATCTTTAGTTGCAGCTCATATCTAGTATTAAAGTCGGTCGGTTAGTCTGTCTTGTCACATTTTTGGCATTTCTAACAAAGCTGCCTAATTTGTAGCTATAGTATGCCTAAGTTGTAGCTATAGTATGCTTAAGTTGTAGCTATTGTATGCCTAAGTTGTAGCTATAGTATGCCTAAGTTGTAGCTATTGTATGCTTAAGTTGTAGCTATAGTATGCCTAAGTTGTAGCTATAGTATGCCTAAGTTGTAGCTATAGTATGCCTAAGTTGTAGCTATAGTATGCCTAAGTTGTAGCTATAGTATGCTTAAGTTGTAGCTATAGTATGCCTAAGTTGTAGCTATAGTATGCCTATGTTGTAGCTATTGTATGCTTAAGTTGTAGCTATAGTATGCCTAAGTTGTAGCTATAGTATGTTTAAGTTGTAGCTATAGTATGCTTAAGTTGTAGCTATAGTATGCCTAAGTTGTAGCTATAGTATGCCTAAGTTGTAGCTATAGTATGCCTAAGTTGTAGCTATAGTATGCCTAAGTTGTAGCTATAGTATGCCTAAGTTGTAGCTATAGTATGCCTAAGTTGTAGCTATAGTATGCCTAAGTTGTAGCTATAGTATGCTTAAGTTGTAGCTATAGTATGCCTAAGTTGTAGCTATAGTATGCCTATGTTGTATGCCTATATAGTATGGTATATGGCCTATATAGTATAGGGACATGATTTGCGCATGCGCCAGTATAGGCAGCATAAGTTATTTCTCTGTCAAAATTGTGCAAAATTTTACAGTTTTAACTCTAGTCGTGTAGATTAATTTAAGTATATCATGTGTCTAAGTGACTCAACATTCCATTTTTCATATCTTCGGTGTGTTATGATATTCGGATTACTGGTAGTTAACGTGAAAAGTTTTAGTACTGCTAGATATGACTTTAGATATAGACCGCCATTACTAGAAAGTTGGCAGGCTGAGTACAACTCAAGTGTATTGTGCAATTGTATAGACCACTCAGCAATGATTAGCTATACCTCTGACGAATTGAAGTCCATTCACCACTCAGTGCGGAACAAAGGCTCACTTCGTCGGTTGGACAATAACTCATATAATCTACTTCGTAACGGTGGAATAGCTGTTGCTCGCCCCACCAGGCGTGGGTGTAGATCTGGCAGGAGGGTAAAAACGCGCACTACACATGCTACAACGAAAACAAATCATGTGACTGCTCCATCTCGACAATTCTCACCATGTGTAAAAGTGGGACTTTGGAACGCCCAGTCGTGTAGAAATAAATGTATCGCGACTCTTGAAATGATTGTCGATGAAAAACTTGACATATTGGTTTTAACAGAGTCGTGGCTACAGAAATCTGGTGACGAATCAAAGATCGCGTCAATCACTCCAGATGGTTATGTTCTCAAGCAGCGCCCTCGATCATCACGCGGAGGTGGCATAGCCATTATCTATAAAGACAATCTAAAGATCAAAATCTGCAGTGACACGGTGGCAGAGTATCAGTCATTTGAGTCATTTGAATACATACTTACACACGGTCAGTTATCAACCCGCTTCCTATGTTTGTATCGGCCACCTTCTTCGAAAAGGAACAAACTCACTAGTACACTATTCCAGAGCGAAATATCCACTCTGATGGACATCGTCTGTGTCAAAAATGGTAATCTAGTTATCCTTGGTGATATAAATGTTCATTTTGATGACAAGGACCATTTTGAAACTAAAAAGATGCTTAAGCTATTGTCAATTCATGGCTGTCGGCAACACGTCAACGAGCCCACTCATAAGAATGGGCACATTATTGACTGGGTAGTAAGCCGAGAATCTGATAATGGTGTACAGAATGCATTAGTGAAGGACCTCCAAATGTCCGATCATCAGTTAGTAATCGTTAATCTCAGTACTATTAAGGCATCTCTACCTGTCGTATCCATACCCTGTAGAAACCTCAAGAAAATTGACATGTCTGCTTTCCGTCACGACCTTGAGTGCTCTGTATTGATAACATCGCCACCACCTGACTGTGAACGTCTTGCTAACCTTTATAACACAGAGCTAGTACGTCTTCTAGACGTGCATGCTCCTGAGAAGTTAAAAACAATTCCTCAGAGACAACAGTCGCATTGGCTTTTTACACCCGAGGTTGCAATAGCCAAATCAAACAGACGAAAGGCGGAGAGACGATGGAGGAAATCAAATCTAGAAGTACATCGTCAGATTTATGTTGATGCGAGAAACATCGTCACTAAGACTGTTGCGAGTGCTAAACAATCCTTTTTTAATGATAAGATTCTAGAAAGCAAGTCTAACCCTAAGGAATTGTACAATACAATGTTTGCCTTATTGGGTAAGAAAAGAGATTGTTCTCTACCACATGGTGATGATCCTACAATGATCGCCCGCTCATTTTCTGACTTCTTTCATGACAAGATCGAGGATATCCGTACACAATTGCAACAGTCAAATGATTCAGCTGCGTTTCTCTCCAATCAAACCATGTTCACTCATAAAACTTTTGACAATTTCACTTCATTTTCTGAAAGCGATATAATGGCTCTTTTAAAGGAATTAAAACCAACATTTTGTACTCTCGATCCCATTCCTACGAAAATCGTGCTTGAAAACATTGACATCTTGCTCCCAACAATAACTATGCTGGTTAATTCCAGCTTAGAATCTGGCCACATGCCAATGACATTTAAGCGGGCAGTTGTCAAACCACTGTTGAAGAAGTCTGGCCTAGACGAAGATACTCTAAAAAACTATAGACCTGTCTCGAACCTGCCTTTTATGTCTAAGCTAATCGAGAAGGCGGTGTTCAAAAGATTATCAGCTCATGTAAGTGACAATGCGTTATATGAACCGTTTCAGTCAGCGTACCGTCAGCGTCATAGCACGGAGACTGCTCTATTATGCGTCCTCAATAATATTCGAGAGGCGGTAGACAGAGGTAATGTATCATTGTTGCTACTCCTTGACCTCAGTGCCGCATTTGATACGATAGACCATCATTTACTTATGTCACAATTGAGTAGTGTATTTGGTTTACAAGGCACTGTCTGGAACTGGTTTCACTCATATTTATCCGATAGACACCAGTCTGTATATATTAACGGCACACTTTCAGAACCAGTCAACCTCGTGTGTGGTGTGCCTCAGGGGTCTATTCTAGGTCCGGTGTTATTTACACTCTACACACAACCACTTGGATCGGTTATTGATCAGCACAACATTATGCGTCACTTCTATGCTGATGACACACAGCTTGTCATTAGTTTTGAACCTTCAACATGTACTGCACGCTTAGCAACAAGTCAGCTCAATATGTGTTATATAGACATTAAAGAGTGGATGACTACAAACATGCTGAAACTTAACGATGAAAAGACTGAAGCTCTGTTAGTCGGGCCAGCAAACCGACGTGCTAAGACCGACCTATGTGACATCACAGCTGGAAATAGTCAAATAAAGCTGTCAACTGTCGTAAAGGATCTTGGTGTATACTTAGACAATGAACTGACTATGGATAAACATGTTAGTTACATCTGCAAAGTCTGCTATTTTCAATTGCGCAACATCGGCAGCATCAGGCGCTATATCACAAAAGAGGCCGCGATCATGCTAGTACGAGCACTGATAACATCGCGCCTGGATTATTGTAATAGCCTCCTGATTGGGGCCTCAAAAGAACTTATTCAGCGACTTCAGGTGGTCCAGAACACTGCAGCGAGAATCATATCCCTGTGTGCCAAGCGAGAACACATTACTCCGGTCCTACATGATTTGCACTGGCTCCCCATTGTGCAAAGAATAACTTTTAAGACACTATGTCTGACATACCAATGTGTATCTGGCACAGCACCAGCCTATCTCTCTGACCTTGTACAACCTTACATTCCTGGTCGCTCTCTCAGATCTGCAAATCTAAATCTACTAAAAGTACCTAAGGTCAACTCTAAAACATATGGCCATAAAACTTTCTCTTTCACTGCAGCTACCGAATGGAATAACTTACCAAATGAAATTAGAAACTCATCAACTTTAGAAATCTTTAAATCCAATCTTAAATTCTATTTATTTCAAATAGCATATCCATAGAATACTTACGCGCGTTAGCGCTTAGAGCATGCAGTTGCATGGATTAAGCGCTCTAAAAATGTACTATTATTATTATTATAGTATGCTTAAGTTGTAGCTATAGTATGCCTAAGTTGTAGCTATAGTATGCCTAAGTTGTAGCTATAGTATGCTTAAGTTGTAGCTATTGTATGCCTAAGTTGTAGCTATTGTATGCTTAAGTTGTAGCTATTGTATGCCTAAGTTGTAGCTATAGTATGCCTAAGTTGTAGCTATAGTATGCTTAAGTTGTAGCTATAGTATGCCTAAGTTGTAGCTATAGTATGCCTATGTTGTAGCTATGGTATGCTTAAGTTGTAGCTATATAGTATGTCACACCTGTTACGGCTATATTTATATATCTTTGAGTTGTTAGTTTATCATGTCCAAATGATAGTTGCAATATATGCAGCGTTGTGAGACGACAGACAGACGTGCATACTAGTTGTGAGTCACAGCTAAAATATCCACATATAATTATGTAGTTTCATTTCTAGATAGATTTAGTATTAAGACACATTTATCTCTGTCAACTAGTAGCAAAGGGATTTAATTGGATTTTAAAATCATCACAGAAAAACTTTGTTCCATTTTTTAAAATCCAAACTGGACTTTCTTTGTCAGATGTAGCGATTCATATAAGAGTGTTGCATTAGGATCAGGAGCTTGTCTTTTATTCCCATGGTTTAAATCATATTTAAATCCTTTAAAAGCATTGTGTTTTGTATGCTAAGTGATAAAAATCGTGGTATTTTGATATTTTTATTAGGTTTTGATGAAGCAATGAAAAGACGGGAGCATGAATTTAGGATCAAATTGGATGAACTTAACAACATGGTATTGGCACATGAACTTAAGGTAAGTGCTGTTTGCTATTGCCCACATGCAGCAGTGCAGCTCAGAAATAACTAGCCTGTTTCCTGAAGATAAATACGATAGAAACCGAATCAAAACAGGTCAAGATTCGGTCACAATGGAATTTTGAGCATGCGAGGAAAGGTGTTTCAATGAGCTTAGCAAAAATGCAAACATGATAAAAATAAAGAAAGTCTGATCTAGATATCCTTACCACCTCTCACAGACTATACTTGAAAATGGATTGGGCCAGTACATTTACTCTGAATGTAATATGGATTTAGATTTGTCCTGTCTTAACCAATCAGAATCGTTCTTACATTCAGAGTCAGTTTTGTTCACAAATTAACCAAATTTCTCCCATCA
This sequence comes from Chaetoderma sp. LZ-2023a, assembly GCA_034401795.1. Lineage (NCBI taxonomy): Eukaryota > Metazoa > Mollusca > Caudofoveata > Chaetodermatida > Chaetodermatidae > Chaetoderma > Chaetoderma sp. LZ-2023a. The sequence continues at coordinate 139,323,110 of CM067372.1, forward strand.
TAGCAAAATCCATTCATGTTTTAATCAATTACGTACTAAACGTTTTGTCTGAAAATGCTTAATAGGTTTGTTATTTGTGATCAATGTGTGTAGAATTGATAACATGTTCTAAAGTATGATTAAGTTTATTAGCCCACCTGGCCCTAAGTGAGCTTATGCAATGGCAGCCATATGTTGTTTGTCTGTCAAATAGCATCACCTCCTTAATGCTTTGACTGATTTGAAACCATATTTGGCTGGCAAGAACCTGTGGTGGAAGACTCCAGAACTTCTATTAAGAATATTGATTCATCAATTTTGGGGCAAAAATCCTAGATTTTATGCAAAATTTACTGGAAATTGTCAAAAACTTAGTTGCTTGACAGGTTTCAACCAAATTTAACCAGACAGACCATATTGTGGCAGGCTTCAGAAAAATGTATTCAGAATTTTGATCCGTCAATTATTTGGGTGAAACTTAGATTTTATATAAGATGTATTGGAAATTGTCAAAACGCATCTCCTGAGTCCTTAACTTCTTGTTGAATTTCAACCAAATTTGACTGGAAGGATTCGATGGCATCCAGTACTTCTATTCAGAATATTGATTTGTCAATTGTTTTGGGTGATCATAGATTTTTGTGAAAAATTTTCAGGAAATTGTCAAAATGCATCTCCTTAGTCGCTTGCTGGATTTCAAAGCAAATTTGGCTAGAAGGATCCTATGGTCATATACTCCAGTATATTGTAGCCGGGCGGCAGCCGTCTCGCGCCTGTCCCCCAGTGGTCGAGGCCGGCTTTGGTGTCATACGGAGGTGTCGGTCATCGCGGAGGAGTTCCTACTCATTATATCAGTCAAGCTCTGAATGCTGTCCATGCCCAGGGGTCCTTCCAGGTGGCTCTTGGTTACTGCTGGTCTCGGGGCTTGCTACGCCATCCCTTGGATGTGATCTAGGAGCTCCCCCACCACCGTTTGTTGGTCGGAGCGGCCAGCCATCTCCTTGGAAATATGATGGTCCGGTCAAGTAGTCCCAACATGGCGAATTGCCTGCTTATGACGGAGCCGGAATGCTGGGCCCTCCCCAGAGGGCGATGTTTTCCTCCCAGTTATTGTTATCTACTTGCGGTGTGTTGAAGCTGGAGGCAGCCATTCCTTGTCGGCGATTGAGTTTTCTCGTTCATCGGTGGAGGAGGTGTGGGTGTGAGGTGCTTTACATGATGGGTTCTGAGATGGCGATTCTTGTAGCCGAGGTTCTTGAGGCGATGACGATGACAGAGGTAGTGGCAGTGGTTCTGGTTGTGACGAAGGTGGCGGTGGTAGTTAGTTATTGCTTAATGATACCATATATCTACACACCATGTAGAATAACATGGTGTGATGTGAAACTAATTTTAGTAAATTTATTCTTCATATAGATAGCACAGTTTTATGACATTACTTTTGATAAATGGTCAATGTTAGCCATAACCATGTGAACTCAGAATTACCAAAATCTCAATTTACATTGAATATATAGCTAACCTGCCCATTATTTTGAAACTAATTTGAGAGGAACCTGTTGCTGCCATAGGCAACAACAGCTCCCAGTCCAATTAGCTTTAAAGTATTGAACAGGATATTTATTAAAGTGTAAATAAAAGTTTGTGAATCCAGTGTTTCAGGTTCATAGGGTTAAATGGCACTAGCCTTAAATGCTGTTATCATGATTAACTATTTCATGATAAAGCCGCCCAACATCAGCTTCTACAGCGCTTTTGAGGAATGTCTGTTTACAGGGCAGGAGAAGACTATCTTTGAAAATTTACCTCTGAAATGACTGGCTCGATAACCAAGCAAATGGACATTTAATAAGCAAATATTAAGTTTCTTGGCCAAATATAGCCATTAAAGTGTTAAGTTTACTGTGGTAAGCACAAGCCACACACATACATGTGCTCTAACTCTTATTCCTGGTGTCCCATTATCTCCGTTCACAGAAGAAACTACATGGAAAATCTTGAACATTTTAAACATATATGACAGCAATGGCTTCTTTTCAAATTAATTTCAAAATACACCATAGCATATTAGTGACATAGTAATGAATAGATATATGTTATATATTGACTTAATCGTATGTAATGTGGAATGTATTAAATACCTGCAGATAGCTTTAACACTCTTATCAGCCAAAAATGACTTCTGCAGTGGTCTTGAGAAATGTCCGTTTACAGACCAAGAGAAGACCATTTTTTTTAATTTACCACTGGAATGAGTGGCTCGATAACTGAGTCAGTCATTCCAGTTGTAAATTTTCAAAAATAGTCTCCTCTTGGTCTTCAAACGGACATTTTCTATGAGAAAATTGAAATTTTCTTGAACAAATTCGAGTGTTAAATGTCCCAATGTAGCTTGTATACGAACCCTTTCTACTTCATCTGTATTATTCACTTATTAATCTTTTTGCTAGAACTAGGTTAGACTGATTGGCAAGCACCAAGCACAAAAACATTCACAACACTAATCATCATCGCACGAAAACACTTCCGTTTCATTTTGAACTCCCCCCCCCCTCCATTCACCTCACACACCTACATTTTAAGTAGTGCTTGTACCATTCAAGCCAGAATACCATTGTTATGCCACAGACATAGTATAATGAATGAAACCACTTTTAACCCTTACCACTCTGGTGTCAAAACTTGAAATTTTCAAATTAAATTAAAAGATTAACTGATGTTCATTTTTCAACAAATTTGGTGGGCGATGGTGCTGTTGTAGACAGCAACATCTTCCACCAAAATTGTTGAAAAATGTACAGCAGTTTCTTTGATATTGATACAGTAAAAGATAGCATATTGACATCAGAGTGATAAGGGTTAACCCTTCCCTGCCGATTTCTAGCCTTGCGCTTATTAAGATCAATTTATATACTCTGAATCCAGAATGTCTAGAATCTCAATTTCATGGTAACTATGCAGATAGCCTGTTTTGAAACAAATTTGGCTGGGTGCTGTTGCTGCCATATGCCCAGTCAAATTTATTTCAAAATATTCAACAGAATGTTTGACATACAATTTGTAAAACTGACAGACAGACTTAGCTATGTCATTCATTACGTATTTTGATTGCGATGTCACCCTACATGTGATGTAATTGATTATGACATCATATACTTGAGTGACAGATTGGATTCATCCATAGGAAGTTTATTCACAATGTAACATGAGGATTAGAGTGTTTTAAGAAATTAATATTACCTATTTATGTGTTGTGCAGGCTAAGTTATTAAGCAAGGAATTAGAGGTATGCAAATCGCTGGAGGATCAACATGCTGAAGCTACAGAGAAATTAGAGACTAACCACTATAGCTTAGAAAAACAGCTCAAAGATAAAGACTGGCAGCTGTTAGACGTCACAGCTATGAAAGATGCTAGGTAATACTGACAATAAGTCCCATTTTTATATGCCCACATAAGCGGGGGTCGTATTATGTGATGCCGCTCGCCGTACAGCCGTGCATCTTCGGTCTAGATCTCGAAGAATTTTGAATATTTGCCTGAGTTACCTCCCCTAAAAAGCTAAAATTCCTCAAAACTTTCTTGTCCGAGCCATACCTCGAAGAGTTTTGAACCTACTCTCACAATTTTTTTTTCAGCAGATGTGTTAGGGAAAGACGAAGTGCAATGATTTCGTCTCAGCAAAATCGGCCCATATTTTCCAGAGTTATCTCCCTTGAAAATCTAAAATTTGTCAAAACTTTCTTGTCTGAGCCATAGCTCGAAGAGTTTTAAACCTACACTCACAATTTTTGCTTTAGTTGATGTGTTAGGGATAGACGAAGTGTCATGATTTCGTTTCGACAAAATCTGCCCATATTTGCCAGAGTCATCATCCTTTAAAAGCTAAAGTTCGTCAAAATTTTCTTTTCCGTTCCATATCTCGAAGAGTTTTGAACCTACACTCACAATTTTTTTGTTCAGCAGTTGTTTTAGAGGTAGATGAAGTGTCATTTATCAAAAACAAACTGTTCACATTTAGCATTCCTCAAACAAGTATGCCTGCAAACGTATGTTGAGTTTCAGTTAAAAAATGAAATATTATTGTGAATGACATCTACAAAGGGTGTTACCTACTTGTATTAGAATTTCTGATTTAGTTGGAGCTATAGAAAAGCAGACAGAAAACTGTCACATGTAATACATAATTATTAATTAAAGCCTGCCATCCATGCGTGCATATGTACATATACTATGTATGTGTACGCATGAGGTGCGTATTTGAATACATTCATGTGTGTGTAGATTGAAGAGTGACTTAATTCTATCTGTGTACATATAGAGCTGCGCCCATTCCTACTTGAAGCTACATCAATTACCATTATGTGATGTCCCGTTACATTCAGGAAAGCTGTTGAATATTTTGAAACAAATTTAACTGGAACCCATTGCTGCCATAACAGCAATAGCTCCCAGTCAAATTAGTTTCGAAATATTCAATAGAATATTCTTTATATGAAAAGAAGATTGTTGTTTCTGGTGTGTAAGAGGGAAAGGTTGTTTCTTTGTTTCCCAGGATCTCTGACCTTGAATCACGCTTGAAGCAGTCTGAGGCGGCTATGAAAAGAGCACAGGAAGACTTTCAGCGTAGGTATGTACAGCTGGCCAGAATGGCCAAGTGAGTTTATGCCATGGCAACTGTTTTTGCTTTAAACAACTTCTCAAGAACAACTGGACTGATTTCAATTTTTAGCTCACCTGACCAGAATGGCCTAGTGAGCTTATGGCAATGGCGACCGTCCATCTGTCCATCCGGCATCCGTCTTACACTTTTGCTTAAAAATGTTAAACCTCATTAACCGCGTGTCGGATTTCAAATTAATTTAGCATGAATGGTCCTATTGGGACTGGCTATAGAAGTATACAGATTTTTATTGCTCAATTTTTTCGGCGCCCATCTTGAATTTTCCGAAAAATGCCGGGGAAATCGTTTAAAACACTACCCATTAACTGCTTGGGCAAATTCAACCAGACTTGGCTGGGACGATAGTACAGTGCTATGTTTCAGAACTTGTATACAGAATTTTGATTGGTCATTTTTTCCGGCAGCCATCTTGAATTTTCCAAAAAATGTCGGGAAATCGTTTAAAACGCTACTACTCATTAACTGCTTGAGAAATTTTGAACCAGACTTGGCTGGAAGCATACTAGGCTGTAATTTTGAGAACATGTATACAGAACTTAGATTTTTCAATTTTTCCGGTCATCATCTTGGATTTTCTGAAAATTTTGGGAAATCAGTTAAAGGGCTACTCCTCATTAGCCGCTTGGCCGATTTCAACCAAACTCGGCTGGGAGAACCCTAGGCTGGTATGCTTCAGAACATGTATACAGAATTTTGACGGCTTGATTTTGATGGTCACCATCTTGGATTTCACTTCAAGAGTATACTTACCTCCCTAATACTTTTGATATTGCTAAATATTGGCTTTCACTCAATAAACACTCAGATTAAAACAGTTAGGTGCCCCTACTGGGCAGGGAGTCAGAGCGTAGTCTGGCGGATGCCAGCCCCACCACCGCGCATGCGCAGACTAGCACTTCCTCTTTGCTAGATTATTGGCAGAGAGATCACACATGTCTTTTTGTGCAAAAGCTTTTTCTTACTCTTAAACTGTTTAAGTGGTGTTATTTTGGAGTGATAGTCACTGATTTGGATGGCAGGAAGGATCACTTCGCCAAAGGGGGACCTAGGACCTTTAAATCAGGTGACTTCTAGTAAAATTAGCGAGTTTTTCTTCCTGGTGTATTGTGTTTCCGGGACTCGCGTTTACCGTGATAAGCGCCTTGGTTAGTTGGTTTATGTCAACTCGGTGCTACCTAAGGCTAATTTCTCTTTCTGTTTATGTCCACAGGTCTGTATGACGCTAGGTGGTGGCATCACAGCAGCAGAGAGTTAGTTTTCTCTCCACCATGGTTCCATTTCCTACTAACACTGTTAGGTTATCTAACCAAATGAAAAATTATGTCCAGTGAGTTGGAGGCCTAGTATAAAGGTCTTCTCACTTTGCCCTCTTGATCCAATTCCTTCCCCATGAGGTGGAGAGAGTTAAGAGGCGTGCAGGTGGTGGAGTACTCCGGTTCGTCACGTGGATGGTTTGTCTATACAAGGTGTCAGGTATCTAGTTATTGATAATGTGGTGATGTTAATTATAGTAAGCAAAGGGAGATAATTAACATTTTTGCCAGAAAAGAGTTATCTATGTGTATCTGATGGTTGTGTAGTCGACGTATCCATTCAGCATACAATTCGTCCTTGCACTTGGATGTTTTGTTGGGATCGAATTTTTCCTGTCACGGGATTAATGACGTCATAATCAGCCTGGCTATGTATTTATCAGCAATTCAAGTCGCTATGCTGGTTTCTGATGTATATTGATCTTTATGATCGTTTTCCTTCTCTTTGAGTTGGTTTGAGTGTCTAAGCTTAACTAGTTTGCTCATACTCCTCGTCCTTTGCCCTGTTTCAGGGACCGGGTTGCGCGTCCTGTGGACGATTTCTACATGATAAGTTCTGGCCTCATCTTTGCTATCAATGTAGCCCTTGTGGTCCCTTGGCTAATTGTGACATATGTAAGCACTGGGGGGGCGAGTTAATGTCCGAATTCTTGTGCTTACAGGCGACGGACAAGGTGGTAGAGGAGGAGAAGAAGAAGAAGCGGAAACGAGAGGTTGTAAGTAGGAAGGGTAAGGGGAAGGTCTCGTCCGCGGTGGATATGGAGGCCTTCCGGACCGAGATGTTGGGAGAGATGAAGAGGACAGTAAAGGATTTGGTTCCAGAGTTGCTTCGTGGCATGCTTCCTGGACCAAATCCTTTACTGTCCTCATCATCGGCTTCGGAGCAGGTAATCCCCGCCTCTGGATCGGTTTTCCTTAGACCGCTTCCGTTGTTCGACGATTCAGAGGTGGCCCCATTAGAGGGGGCGTTCCACGACCCTGGCAGCAGGCTTATTGCCGCGCCGATAGGGGACCGTGGACGGTTGTCGCTGGAACCCGCGGGCTGCTTATCAGTCCAGGGGTATCCGCACGCCGCGGTGGCCAGTACCTCCTATGGCACCGTTCCTGGTCAGCCCGGGTTAGCTCTCTTTGCTGACCCGGGGTCTAATCTTTCTGACCAGGGTGATGAGGATTACCTGCTAGGGTCGCCGTCTGACGACGTGGACATGGATGAAGACGTTTGTGCACCCCTCGCGGGGAATACAGGCGGCTTCTTCCACGGTTTTACTCACCCTGGAGTAGAGTCCGCGGCTCAGGTGGTGGCCCAGGGCGCTGCTGATGGCCAGCGGTACCGCATACCTCGGCTTGCCGAGGGTGTTGCTGGTGCTGGCCGGGCCCGTGGTGGGGCGGTATATACCCCGCGCTCTGCCACGGTGCCTGCTCCTGGTCAAACCAGTGATATTGTCATGCCGGTGCTGTCAGGCCCGCATGTTTTCCCTGGCTTGCCAGGTGTATCAGCGTACCCGCCGTCAAGCTCTGCTGCTGGCGCTCAGGAGGAAGACGAAGGACCCCGTCTTGTAGAGCGCTCGCAGTTAGCCACGGAGGAGGATTGGTCTGACGCTTGCCAGTGGTTGGTGAGCGTTAGGCCTGATCTGCCCGTGGAGCAGTCGGCTAGCCAGCGTGACCACAGGCCGTGGTTAGCTGGGAAACCGACTGCTAACGCTATGCCTTCTCTGCCGCTGGCGGAGCATGTCGTTGACATGTTCAAGGCGGCGGAGTCGTCCATTAAGTCGAGTGGACGTCTCGCGAAGGCCCCTCGCGAGGTGGCCAGGCGTTGTCGCATCGTGCCCCTGGATTACCAGCGGTACGGTGTGGTACCCAAGCCCAGCGTGGATGACCGCACGGCTTTGGGTGAGGATGCGCGGCCAGGCTCCCGTTCTGACACGGGGGTCTTGTGCTCGAACGCATTGCGTTCGGCGAATACCGCGTTGCGTGATGCGGAGGAGAGTGGGAGGGCTTCGATTGCCGCTCTGTCCCACGTCTCCCAGCTGTTACAGGGGGTAGTAACGGCATCCGCATCGCGCCAGCCAAGTCCGGTCACGGTCCAGCGAGCCATCCAGGATGGTATTAACCTGGCGCTGGACTGTATGACTCGGGCGGTGACCAGGAGTGTCCGGGCAAGACGCACGTTTGCCCTGGACAATCTGTGCCCGTCTCAGGACCTGTACAATAGGCTACTGCGTACGCCTATGACGGGTCCTGGTCTTTTTGGAGGTGAGGGATGTCGACACCTCCAGGAGACGGTCACCCTGGTGAATAACCAGAGGGCGCTGCGCGAGCAGTTTGAGGTGCTGCGTCGTGCTAACGTTCGCGCCGCAGCCCCTGCGTATCGTCCCCTGCAGGCTCGAGGTGGTGCTGGCCAAGTCAGAGGCCAGCCACCGTCGCAGCGTCGGCCTCGGCCGCGTGCGATTCGGCCAGCAGCGAGGTGCGCGCGGGGCGGGGCGGGCGCGCGAGGATCTGGGCGTGGTTATCGGTCCTGACGGGACGGTTACCGCGGTAAGAACCACTCCGGTGTTTATGGCGACGGAGACAGTGCCGCTCTTGCATGCCTCGTGTCCACCTCGGTCCCTAGGTGGACCGGTGGGAGGCCGGCTAGCCGACCACATGCAAGAGTGGGAACGGTTAACTCAGGACCGTTTAGTCTTGCGATGGCTTTCCGTCGGGTATCATCCAGAGTGGATGACAGGCCTGCCGTCGCGACTGTCTCTAGTGCCAGTCTGGACTCCCATTCCGAGAGATCCAGAGCAAAGGTTGTGTATCGAGGAGGAGATAGATTCCCTCGTACAAAAGGGAGCTATTCAGCCGGCACAAGGGTGTCCGGGCTTCTATTCAACCCTGTTCTTAGTAACAAAACGCACCGGAGGGTGGAGACCGATTCTCAACCTCAAGCCATTGAACAAGTTCATCGAGACGCCCAGTTTCAAGATGGAAACGGTGCGCTCGGTGTTGGCGGGGTTGGAGAGGGGGATGTGGACGGCGTCGATAGATTTGAAGGACGCTTATTTCCACATCCCCATCCATGGGAGTTTCTGTCGCTTCCTGAGATTTGCATTCCAGGGCAGACAGTGGGAATTCAGGGTGTTGCCCTTCGGAATTTCCACGGCTCCTCGGGTTTTCACCCGTGTGGTTCTTGCGATCACAGCATACCTCCGCAGGAGAAGCATAGCAGTCCACACGTACATAGACGACTGGCTGTTAAAGGCACACGACAAGGAAGCTTTATCGGCCAATCTGGTGATTGTTTTGAAAACTCTCGGATTTGGGCTGGATGATAAATTTTCCGAAATCAGAGCTGACTCCATCCCAGAGGTTTGTTTACCTGGGAATGTTCTTCGATCTGGAGACGGGATATGTTTATCCTACTCAGGAGAGAGTGCTAAAACTCATCTCGTTAATTCAGTCAGTGTGCGACAGTCGTCATGTCCTGGCACGGGTTTACTTGAGAATGCTGGGGTTGATGGTTTCTTTGGAACCAGTCATTCCTCAGGCCGCCTTACGCAGGCGGCCGATCCAGTTGTTTCTCATGACACAATGGACCCAGAGTACAGGTTCGCTGGACTCGAACGTGTCAGTGTTGGCGCCTCTGATTCACCACCTGCAATGGTGGTTGCTCACAGAGAATCTCTTGGTGGGGGTTATGCTGACCCCTCCCCACCCTCAGGTGACTGTGTATACAGATGCATCGATGGAGGGCTGGGGGGCTTGCCTGGAAGAGTCCACGATATCAGGGCTTTGGAATCCGGAACAGTCAAAGGAACATATAAATCTACTGGAGCTAAGAGCAGTAGTCCTGGGCCTGGAACATTTCTTACAGAAAGTTCAGGGCAAGATTGTTCTCATTCGTTCAGACAACTCAACAGTTGTGACTTACATAAACCGCCAGGGCGGAACGAAGTCGCCCAGTCTCTGTATGATGACATGGAGACTGCTTTGTTGGTGTCTGGATCACCAGATTACCTTGAAAGCAGTTCATATTCCGGGAAGGTTAAACCTGCTAGCAGACTCATTGAGCCGAAGGATGAGTGTTTTACCCACGGAATGGCAACACAATCAATGTGTGGCGGATCGTCTGTTCGACCATTGGGGGAAACCCAACATCGATTTGTTCGCAACGAAGAAGAATGCGAAGATGACGACGTACGTCTCTCCGATTCCGGATCCAAGCGCTTTCGCAACAGATGCGTTAGCTATCAGCTGGGGGAGAATGTATGCATACGCATTCCCTCCAGCAATCCTGATTCCAAAAATTCTTCAGAAAATCAGACAAGAGGAATGCCAAGTGCTTCTGATCGCCCCGGATTGGCCAAGCCGATCATGGTATACGGATCTGCTGGACCTTCTGGTCTGCAATCCGGTTCCTCTGCCTCTGATGGACGATATTATCTTCCAGGGCAAGGTCCTTCACAACAATCCGTCAATGTTCAGATTGACTGCGTGGATGTTGTCAAGGAATCTAGAATTAAGGAGGGCTTTTCTGAGCAAGCAGCCATGTTTATGGCCAAAGCCAGGAGGGGGTCAACCTCCAGAGCATATAATTATAAAATCAACAGATTTGCAGAATGGTGCTCAAAAAGATGTATTGATCCAATGGATTCATCTATTCAAGTAGTAGCTGATTTCCTCTGTCACCTCTATGATGCCTATAGCCTCAAGCCTAACTCTATTGCTGGTTATAAGTCAGCATTAATGTCTGTTATTCCTTGCTTGGCTAAGAGGGGAAGTGATGAAGTAAATACATTAAATGTATTAATTAAAGGCATGGGCAATCTAAGACCAAGGAATCCACCGGTGATTCCGTCTTGGAGTTTATCGCTAGTGCTTCAAGTACTAGGTGATAAGCCTTTTGAACCACTTAGTTCCATTTCTATGAAACTATTAACACTGAAGACTGTGTTTTTAATTGCTGCGGCCTCGGCTAGGCGTAGGAGTGAAATTCATGCCTTATCAGCCGAGGATGACCGTTTTGTGGTTTCAGGGGAAGGCCTTAAGCTGCTACCTAGGATTAATTTCTTGGCTAAAAATCAGTCGTTGAAATATCCAGGTCAACCTATTATTTTGCCTGCTTTAACTAGATATGATCCTAATTCTAAAGCATGGTGTCCCGTCCGGGCGCTGCGCCGGTACAAACAACGTACGGCGGAGTGGCGCACCGACAAGTCAGCGTTATGGTTGTCATATATTGAACCCCATGGCAGGGCTTCTAAGGACACCATTTCCAGGTGGATTGTTGAATGCATTCAGTTTTGCCATAAATCCGCCACCGGGAAGCAGGTTGACGTGGCCAAGGCTCACAGTGTCCGCGGCGTAGTGACATCCACTGCCCTATTTAATGGGGTCCCTGTGGATGATATTATGTCGGTGGCTCAGTGGCACTGTGAGTCAAGTTTTACAGACCATTATCTCCGTGACACCTCTAATCCTCTCGCCTTGTCGATTTTGAAAAAATAACTCGGTTTATATTTTTTGAGGAGGTTTTTCCTCATTACTTATATATTTCACAATTAATTTATGGAAACACCCACTTTTTTGGGCCTGCATCAGTCTTTACCAATGGGAAGATGATGTCAGCAGCCATTTCAACAAGGTCAGTCTTGTTCATGTGTTGTCCGTTGTTGATTGTATTGTCACGATTACCCGTTATTAATATGGTGATGGTTTGTGTATTTGTGTGGTTCATTGTTGAGAGTTACGAAAATGGAGCTTTTTCGTCTCTGTCCTGTAGTACATGGCACTTGTACGTAGAGAGCGTATAGGACATTGAGGTCAGTCGACTCTTCCTCCCAGGAAGGAGGGGGGGGGGGGGGGAGCGCATATGACATTCGGTCATCTCTCATACATCGGTGGTGTTATCCGATGGTTAGTCAAATCCTGACTGTTTTTTCTTACAGTTTCAGAAGTTTAAGTGCCTTAAACGCAGAAAAGCGTATAGGGATGAGCTGGTCTTTTGACCTCGCCTCCCTCCCGCCAGATTCACTTTCGAATTCTGGCAATATCAAAAGTATTAGGGAGGTAAGTATACTCTTGAAGTGAAATAAACGAAATCTAGGATTTCTTTTTTCACGAGAGAGTTGATACTTACCTCCCTAGATACGGACCCGGCCTCTCCACCCCACAGAGGCTCGGTCTTCAGGCTCTTAATAGTTGCATGTGTGTCAGCCAATAATCTAGTCAGAGGAAGTGCTAGTCTGCGCATGCGCGGTGGTGGGGCTGGCATCCGCCAGACTACGCTCTGACTCCCTGCCCAGTAGGGGCACCTAACTGTTTTAATCTGAGTGTTTATTGAGTGAAAGCCAATATTTAGCAATATCAAAAGTATTAGGGAGGTAAGTATCAACTCTCTCGTGAAAAAAGAAATCCTAGATTTCGTTTATTTTCCGAAAATGTGAATTCATATAAAATGCTAATCGCTTGGGCAATTTCAACCAAATTTGGCCAGAACAATCCTATTGCCGTAGCCGCTAGAAACCCTATTCAGAATTTTGATAGGTCAATCTTTTGGCAGCAATCTCTGATTTTCTGAAGGTTTTTCGGAAACATTTAAAAACGTTGCTCCTTCAATCAATAGCCCGATTTCAACAAAACTTGTGTGGAATGATCCTATGATGGTAGGCTTCAACATATTAAACGAGAAACTTGATTGGTAAATTTTTTGGTGGCTATCTTGGATTTTCTGAAAATTATCCATCATGTCTATTTAATTTATAATGGTTTAAATGCCAATGGTGTAGGTGAGCGCCACAGGCCCTTGGGCCTCTTGTATTAGAGATCCAAGTTTGGTCAAATGAAGCCGATCTGCCAATTTGGCCGATGGCCATCTTGGATTTTGTCTAACTTAAAAAATCTTCGAAACCACTTCAAGACTCATGAAACATCATTTAGAGCAAGAGCTGAACCAGGTTTGTTCAAGGAAACTTATTTGGCCAAATGTTTTGGCAGCCATCTTAGATGACCTAGTTTTCATGAAAACAGCTGAATGGATCAGGTCGTCATTTAGGAGATATAATTAGGCACTAAGGGTGATTAAAGTTTGTTGAAGGGAAGCTCATATAAAAAAACATTGAGGACGTGGACTAATCAAAATGCAGCGTGTTTAGAAGCCATATTGGACTTTTTTTATTTGATAGATTTTTCAGCTGAATTCGTTTTATATAGGTTTTTGCATTATATTCATTTAAAATTTGCCACTTTGGAAACCAACAGCTAAACGGTTTGGTGGCCATCTTGGTTCTTTTCCTGCCTAAAACCTCCATACTAGAGCAATAGGAAATTTAAAATGTCTTCTCGAGAAATACTGGACCAATTTCAATTATATTTGACAGAAACCATCCTTAGGGCTTAGAGATTCATGTTAGTTCAAACGAAGACAATCAGCCATTTTGGGCGGTGGCCATCTTGAATTTTGGTCAGTTTTTACAAACATCTTTAATAATCTTCTGAAACTGTTTGAATCGATTCAAAACTCATGAAACATCACCTATCCCAATGGATGAACCAAGTTTGTTCGAGGGAACTTAATTGGCCCAATGCGTCAGTGGCCATCTTGGATGATCTAGTTTTTGCGAAAACAACTTCTCCAGAACCTCTGAACAGAGCGGGTTGAAATTTGGGAGATATAACTAGGCACTAAGGGCTGTTAATGTTTGTTGAAGGGAAGTTGATTTATATTTTTTTTCTGAGAAAATCATTGAAAAACTAAACACTGCGACAATTTTAATAAAACTGCTAAACCTACACAGAAATTAGATTGGTAAATTTTTCCAGTGATCATCTCATTTTGTTTGGTTTTCCATTGGCCAATAATTCCAGGTGAGCGATACAGGTGCCTTGTGCCCGTTGTTTTAAGGTAAGTTGTCAATATGTCTATATGGATATGGATATCTTCAATGTCATCTCAACATTTATTTATTGTTTTAGTTGAGAGATCTAATGTGTCATGCAAGTATTTGATGTCATAAACAATTGCTTCACATCTCACCTGATGTCACAATCTGCCATGAAAATTAAAGTCGGTCACTAAAGTGTATGTTCGTGAATTTACAGTTTAATAAACATGGTGTCGAATATTGTGAAACTAATTTAACTGGGAGCTGAGAAAGTAAGTCTAGACCATTGTTCTATACACACACACACACCCCCCCCCCCCCCCATCATCACCCTCTTACCCATAGCGGGTTGTGTTGTTTTCTGCCAGTCCATGCATATGCGTACGTCCCAAAAATCTTGTCGCTGCAATTCATACAGTTTAAGAGAAAATTGGGTAGAACTTGACTGAATAATTGTACACCACACAAAGATGTGCATAGTCTTAAAGTGTTTTGCATCAGTCATGCATGACTGATTTGCTTTCTTGTCACTGCAACTCCTCTTACAGTTTGGGAGTGAATTGGATGCTGGTTGACTGGGTGCTTATACCACGAAAAGATGTGCTTAATGTTAACACTCATGCTGGTGATGTGCTCATGTTGGGGGTATGTCAGCCTCCAGCTGACTCTCTTGTTTAAGTGTTTCGTTTGGTTTCAGGTACAATGATATGGACAAGTTTGCTCGGGAGAAAGAATCTGCCCTGAGCAAGTCGAAGGAAAGCCATGCGGAACATGAGCAGATTGCTCTAGGTCAACTTGTTAGTATTCAAAGCAAGCTTGAGGAGACAGAGACTCAGATGCGACAACTATCATGGGAGAAACGTGACACAGACAGAGATAATGAACTACTTATTCAACGGTATTGTTACATGATGTTATTCATCCATTTAGCTAATCTACATGTATTAAAACTAAAATGGTGTGAAAGCATATAGAAAGACAAGTGATCTTTAATTGCACACCAATGATTGCTGTTGTGTACATCATAGTGAGCAGCAAATTGCAGTTATAACATATGAGAGTGAGATTCTGTAATGTCATGGTTGAAAGGGATACGGTCATTATTCAATAAACCCTAGGACAGACACAAATTATAGCAACATGCACTAATGACTGATATCGTAAACTATTTCTAGATCAATAATTTGATTGAACCGTTGACAGACAGCGACTTATACTAGCGTGACTAGCTGCAAATGCGGGTGATTTAAAGCATTTATAGAATCACCCTATGAACAGTCTGGATGATTTTGCTATGTTTAAGAAGCTAAGTACACACATAAATGTATGCCAGAAACACCTATGGTAAGCCTTAATAGAAGACACCAAAACAAGGACAAGAGAATATAATGCTTAACGCAAATATCAAACACGACATATTTTCCTCAAGTCCTTGCGAGGTGAATTCCTCAGAAAAATCACCCGCACACAAGAGCTACGTGTATCGACTGAGGCAAAAACCTCGCGAGGCCAGTAGCTCGGCTAGATTGTCCTGTGTGCGCTAGGCATAAGAAAACCTACAGTATCACACCTGCCTTTGCAGCTATCATTCGTCTGTAAACATATAATGACTGTGCCTGAACATAGATGAAGGTTGTGAGTTATTACTAGGGTTTCACTGTATTAGAATAATGAATACCGGTATCAATATCAATTTTCATACAAGTATACGTTATATATCGGTATTATTGCGATGGGAAAAATAGAGTGAGGCTTGGGTAGTATGATTCTATATTCAAATTATATCAGTGCTCCTGAAATGGTCACTGAACTTGACAAATTTCCACAATAAAACCAAGAAATTACAGGAATCCCGATATTAGACGCTAAGTTATAACTGTCTTCAGTTAAATCATATCCCAAAAATGGCTTAAATCCTTTCAAAATCGGCCCTACCAACAATTAAAATTTGCCACGAAATTACAACTATTTCCATGACCAGCGCTGCGTGGTGATCGTGAGATAACCAATGACCAACGCGTCACAAATACACTCGACCAATGAGACTGCGAAGAGCTAAACCTGTTCAGATTCGACTGGCAAATATCAATCTTATGAGTTAAAAATGTTGGATATAGATGTAAACCTGTTTTCCAAATTTTCCTAGATACTTGTATTGACGTACACCAGAATAATAAATAAACTTTCCATGAAAGCCTGTGCTTTATAGTACGAATTTGCAATGGGACAAATACCACCAGGAATCGTGGAAATCAGCGTGCATGGGTAGAACAAAGCCATAGCACTTAATAAGTATACCACCATGTGCTGAGAATATATAGGCCTACTCTCGCTCTCGCTAGATTAGCTTGTATCGATCAATATCTAGTAATACGCCAACATAAGAAGGGAATAGAGCTTGCAGAAAATGAGAAGTTTTTCTCATATCATCGTTTCCTCTTTACTTTACAAAGTTGTGCAATTCCGGGAAAGCTCTAACTAACCAGACTGTAGTAATAAAATATTACGACGCAACAAATTCATTTGAAATTGATTTTCTAGCAAACAACGGGCCGAAATTATAAAATATTAGCGCAAGAAAAGATATATTTTAGACATTTTTAACCACCCCCTGTCCTATAAGGTTAATTAAAATAAGATGTATTCTGTTTTTTGCGAGAAGTGCATTCTTATAAACGGCCAATTTTCGTAGCAGTGATCTTTAATTTATCAATTTCTCTAGGCTACAAACAACAATTTGGCAGGTCCGGATAAATAAGAAAATGTTATGTGTGGTCGCTAAATACAGGTAAAATATCATTTTCCCATATAAAGAGCAGTCGCTTATCTCGATAGACAGATTGACTATTGAATTTTGCTAATGAATAGCAAATTATCTGCCTAAACAGAATGTTATACCAATTTTATGTTATATCTAGATCGAGCCAGTCATTCCAGTGGTGTTTTCAAACATATTTTTCTCATGGTCGGCAAATGGACATTTCTCAAGACCACTGCAGAAGCTGTTTTTGGCTGATATGAGTGTTAAAGGGTTAAACTGAAAAGTTAGCCACATTTATTACTTCTAAAACTGACCACCAGGCTGTAGAAATAATCTTACATGAAGACAAGCAAATTTCATCCCCACATAGGCTGTGTAAACAGACATCAGCTTCCATATATTTGCTGCAATTGAGACATTGTATATATAGTATTGAAAATAGATAGGAACTAAACTATTTCCCACACGTAACTTATATTTACTTTTATACAGTGTTAAACCATTTATAGGCAGTGTTAATACAGTAGCACTGGTGCTGAGTCCATGCATATATTAAATTGCTGTGTTTTCTTGCTGACCAGTGCTCACAATGACAGTTGACCTTGAAAATAGTTGTCACGTCAAGGCTACAATGTTTCTATTGGGAAAAGAGGGATCCATTCTATCACACATATATCTGACATCTGAATCAAATATTCCACATGTTAGCTGATGTCACACTCAAAATGATGTAGTTGTCAGCAACAGGCTCCCAGTCAAATTAGTTTCAAAATATTCAACAACTTGCCTGTATAATTACCTTGAAATTTAGTTTTTGAGAATTCGGGTTTCAAAGTTTCTAATCAATTCCGACACACAGAAAATCTAGAAATGGGCATGACATAACTAGAAATTGATCCCGCCATTCTTACATCACAGCTGTGTGAATATTGTGGTGCTTGTGCTAGCAATGGATGAATCCACCTTTAGCTATTCCCTGCCCATTTTTACCTAAGCTCCGCCCACACTTTGCGCATGTTGGGATCGATTTAGCTACTTTGAACCCTGAATTCCCAGAATCCTGATTTCATGTTAACTACACAGCTAACCTGTTGAATATTTTGAAACTAATTTGAATAGGGGGGGGGGGGGGGTTGAATTAGTCAAATTAGTTTCAATATCTTCAACAGAACATTTAGCAAATAGTAAGGACATACAATTTGTACAACTGACAGACTATACCAGGTTCATGACAGAGTATTTCTGTCAATTATGATTGTGACAGCCTACATAATTGATTATCACATCGTATACTTGACTGACACGTCGGATTCATCCATGGCTCCCATTGATAGCATTACGTAAAGGCTGTTACTATTAGTAGTGCCATATGCATTACTGATTGTATAATAATGGAAACATTTGCTTTCCTCTATTGCAAAGTTTGCAGAGTGACGTGGCAGATAAAGAACATAGGCTTGAGGAGCTGGGATTAGAGCTAGCTGAATACCAGGCAGGCACTACATCTGAGGTGGAGACACTTAGAGAACAAGTGGATAAACTAAAAAATGACATTGCTGAGAGAAAATTGGACATAAACCGGTATACCCTATATTACTTTATTGACTTTTATACTCCCCCTTTAAAGCGGGATGTATTTTGTGATGGTGCTCGTCGTCCATTCGTCAGTGGATATATTACGTGAAAAAGATAATTCATGATTTAGTTTCAGCAAAATCTGTTCATCTTCACAAAAGTTGTCCCCCTTGAAAGCTTAAAATTCATCCAAAAATTTGTGTCTGGACTGTATTTTGAAGTTTTGACATGATTACAATTTTTTAGTGGATATAGTATGTGAAAACGATGTGTCATGATTTTGGTGAAATTCATTCATTTTCACCAGTTATCTTCCCTGTAAACTTAAAGTTCTTGGGAAAATTTATCTTTGGTTGTTTTGGTGTATATTGCGATTCACTAAAACTTGGTAGAAAGATGACTATATATATATATATATATGTATATATATAGTCATTTTTCTATCAACTTTTTCTTTAAAATGTGTCTCCTCATTTGTCGCTTGGCAGATTTTAACCAACTTTGACTGGGGTTGGATACCCTAGCGTAGTAGGCTTTCGAAAGATTTTTGCAACGGCCATTTTGGATTTCAAAAATCTTCCAAAGCACATCTAAAAATGGGCAGAATTTCAGCCATACTTGGCTGGAATGATTCTAAGGTATTAGGTTTCTGGAATTGCATACAGAAATCTTATTCATAAATGTTTTGGTGGCCATTTGGATTTCCTTCAGAATTACTATATAAATATTTTATGGTGTGATTTTCCCAGTGGCCATCTTGGACTTTCAGAAAATCTTCCAAAAGTATTTCCTCCTAAAACCGCTTGGTGGATTTTAACCAAATTGGACTGGAAGGTTCTTATGGTGGTAGGCTCCAGAATTTCAATTCAGAATTTTGATTTGGTTAATTTTTCACCTCGACTTTTCCAAAAAAATTTCCAGAAATCCTTTAAATCATTTCTCCCTGGCCAATGGTCTGATTTCTAGGAAACTTGTGTGAAAGGATCCTATGAGATTCAGCTTTTCATATGCAACTTATATTCAGAATTTTGTTGGTCAATTTTTTGGTAGCCATCTTCGATTTTCAGCAGATTCCAGAAAATTCTTTTAAAGGACTCTTCTTCTTAAACTACTTGAACGATTTCCGCCAAATCTAACTCGAGGACTCCTATGGAGCTATTCACTCCAACTTGCATTCATAATTTTAATAGGTCAATTTTATTGGCAAACATTTTGCTTAAAGTAAAAACAAAATTCCTCTTAAGAAATATATTGTCAGGAAGCAGTAGCATGCTATTATTTCCTACTTGTTTATAACTAAATTCCTGCTGAACAGCTATTGACCAACTTTTGTATGGCATTTTCCCTCAGTGGCTTGATGAAGCCACATGCTTTTTTGGTCAAAAGGTTAAAGGTCATGGGCACTTATCCAAATAAGATTTAGATTTTGAATAATATTCCAAGGTCAGTAAAGGCATCCTTTTCAAAATTGGCATAGAGGTTGCCCTTATTGGCATGAAGAAGTCTCATGAATTTTGGGATCAACCGGTCTGGGTCATTGACCCAATTAACAAGATTTTGTGTTTTGAAAATAACACATTTTCCTGAATGGATCCTTATCACTCATTCCCTGACAGTTGCCATTTGTGACCTGAAGACTGTGTGTAATTGTGATGGTTACATGTTTAAAGGTCAATGACAATGACCCTATTTTGCTTTCGGATAGTTTTACTGAATTGATCCTTGCCAAGTTTGTCATATAGGTTGCCTGAAGAAGCTGCATGATTTTTTAGGTGTCAATGGTCAAGTTCACTGACATTATTAAGAAACTTTTTTTTTTGGACAATTCCTGAAGTTGATCTTTACCAAACTGGGTATGGTGCTTACCCTTCATGGCACGCAGATAATAAGAGCAGGTGAGAGATTGAATTCTGTAGTATTCTTGGTTAAAACAATCATACTCATTAACCACTGAACAAATCTCCACCTGGCTGGAAGGATCCTAGTGTATTAGGATTCTGATCTTATATACAGAAATCTGATTGTTTGGTGGTCTAGGTAAGAGACACAGGCCCTAGCACATTATTGATGGTGTTTGATCATTGTGTATTATTATAATACGCCCCCTAAATAACCAAAATAGTGTAAATTAAGATATTCCATGAATAGTAAAAAACATAAGCACAAATTTTGCATTGTCACTGCAGAGAACCCCAGTACAATGTACAGATTAGCATGCATAATAACTGTATGTCATCCATAATATATTGTAATGCTGCCTATGTGTAATTCTTAGTTTATGCATTTCTTACTACAAAATTGATGAGTTGATGACCTTGGATATGGTGTCTGAAACCATTCAACCCGTTTTGAAAAATTATAAACTTGCTAAGCTGGTTTGAGCCCACAATTTTCCAAAACAATGTATGAAATAATAAGAAATATGGGTGGAAGAGACATTTTCACTTCAAGAGTATACTTACCTCCCTAATACTTTTGATATTGCTAAATATTGGCTTTCACTCAATAAACACTCAGATTTAAAACAGTTAGGTGCCCCTACTGGGCAGGGAGTCAGAGCGTAGTCTGGCGGATGCCAGCCCCACCACCGCGCATGCGCAGACTAGCACTTTCTCTTTGCTAGATTATTGGCAAAGAGAACACACATGTCTTTTTGTGTCATAAGCTTTTCTACTCTTATACTGTTTTATTAGTGTTATTTTGGAGTGTTAGTGTCTGATTTGGATGGCGGGAGGATACACTTCGCCACGGAAGGACTTAGGACCTTTAAATCAGGTGACTTCTAGTAAAATTAGCGAGTTTTCTTCCCGGTGTATTGTGTTTCCGGGACTCGCGTTTACCGTGATAAGCGCCTTGGTTAGTTGGTTTATGTCAACTCGGTGCTACCTAGGACTAATTTCTCTTTCTGTTTATGTCCACAGGTCTGTATGACGCTAGGTGGTGACTTCACAGTAGCAGAGAGTTAGTTTTCTCTCCACCATGGTTCCATTTCCTACTAACACTGTTAGGTTATCTAACCAAACGAAAAATTATGTCCAGTGAGTTGGAGGCCTAGTATAAAGGTCTTCTCACTTTGCCCTCTTGATACAATTCCTTCCCCTTGAGGTGGAGAGAGTTAAGAGGCGTGCAGATGGTGGAGTTCTCCGGTTCGTCACGTTGGATGGTTTGTCTATACAAAGTGTCAGGTATCTAGTTATTGATAATGTGGTGATGTTAATTATTGTAAACAAACAAAGGGAGATAATTAACATTTTTGCCAGAAAAGAGTTATCTATATGTATCTGATGGTTGTGTAGTCGACTTATCCATTCAGCATACAATTCGTCCTTGCACTTGGATGTTTTGTTGGGATCGAATTTTTTTCCTGTCACGGGATTAATGACGTCATAATCAGCCTGGCTATGTATTTATCAGCTATTTAAGCGCTATGCTGGTTTCTGATGTATATTGATCTTTATGATCATTTTCCTTCTCTTTGAGTTGGATTGAGTTTCTAAGCTTAACTAGTTGCTCATACTCCTTGTCCTTTGCCCTGTTTCAGGGACCGGGTTGCGCGTCCTGTGGTCGTTTTCTTCTTGAAAAGTTCTGGCCGCATCTGTGCTATCAATGTAGCCCTTGTGGTCCATTGGTTAATTGTGACATATGTAAGCACTGGGGGGGCGAGTTAATGTCCGAATTCTTGTGCTGTTTACAGGCGACGGACAAGGTGGTAGAGGAGGAGAAGAAGAAGAAGCGGAAACGAGAGGTTGTAAGTAGGAAGGGTAAGGGGAAGGTCTCGTCCGCGGTGGATATGGAGGCCTTCCGGACCGAGATGTTGGGAGAGATGAAGAGGGCAGTAAAGGATTTGGTTCCAGGGTTGCTTCGTGGCATGCTTCCTGGACCAAATCCTTTACTGTCCTCATCATCGGCTTCGGAGCAGGTAATCCCCGCCTCTGGATCGATTTTCCTTAGTCCGCTTCCGTTGTTCGATGATTCAGAGGTGGCCCCATTAGAGGGGGCGTTCCACGGCCCTGGCAGCAGGCTTATTGCCGCGCCGATAGGGGACCGTGGACGGTTGTCGCTGGAACCCGCGGGCTGCTTATCAGTCCAGGGGTATCCGCACGCCGCGGTGGCCAGTACCTCCTATGGCACCGTTCCTGGTCAGCCCGGGTTAGCTCTCTTTGCTGACCCGGGGTCTAATCTTTCTGACCAGGGTAATGAGGATTACCTGCTAGGGTCGCCGTCTGACGACGTGGACATGGATGAAGACGTTTGTGCACCCCTCGCGGGGAATACAGGCGCCTTATTCCACGGTTTTACTCACCCTGGAGTAAAGTCCGCGGCTCAGGTGGTGGCCCAGGGCGCTGCTGATGGCCAGCGGTACCGCATACCTCGGCTTGCCGAGGGTGTTGCTGGTGCTGGCCGGGCCCGTGGTGAGACTATATATACCCCGCGCTCTGCCACGGTGCCTGCTCCTGGTCAAACCAGTGATATTCTCATGCCGGTGCTGTCAGGCCCGCGTGTTTTCCCTGGCTTGCCAGGTGTATCAGCATACCCGCCGTCAAGCTCTACTGCTTGCGCTCAGGAGGAAGACGAAGGACCCCGTCTTGTAGAGCGCTCGCAGTTAGCCACGGAGGAGGATTGGTATGACGCTTGCCAGTGGTTGGTGAGCGTTAGGCCTGATCTGCCCGTGGAGCAGTCGGCTAGCCAGCGTGTTCACACGCCGTGGTTAGCTGGGAAACCGACTGATAACGCTATGCCTTCTCTGCCGCTGGCGGAGCATGTCGTTGACATGTTCAAGGCGGCGGAGTCGTCCATTAAGTCGAGTGGACGTCTCGCGAAGGCCCCTCGCGAGGTGGCCAGGCGTTGTCGCATCGTGCCCCTGGATTACCAGCGGTACGGTGTGGTGCCCAAGCCCAGCGTGGATGACCGCGCGGCTTTGGGTGAGGATGCGCGGCCAGGCTCCCGTTCTGACACGGGTGTCCTGTGCGCGAACGCGTTGCGTTCGGCGAATACCGCGTTGCGTGATGCGGAGGAGAGTGGGAGGGCTTCGATTGCCGCTCTGTCCCACGTCTCCCAGCTGTTACAGGGGGTAGTAACGGCATCCGCATCGCGCCAGCCAAGTCCGGTCGCTGTCCAGCGAACCATCCAGGATGGTATTAACCTGGCGCTGGACTGTATGACTCGGGCGGTGACCAGGAGTGTCAGGGCAAGACGCACGTTTGCCCTGGACAATCTGTGCCCGTCTCAGGACCTGTACAATAGGCTACTGCGTACGCCTATGACGGGCCCTGGTCTTTTTGGAGGTGAGGGATGTCGCCACCTCCAAGAGACGGTCACCCTGGTGAATAACCAGAGGGCGCTGCGCGAGCAGTTTGATGTGCTGCGTCGTGCTAACGCTCGCGCCGCGGCCCCGGCGTGTCGTCCCCTGCAGGCTCGAGGTGGTGCTGGCCAGGTCAGTGGCCAGCCACCGTCGCAGCGTCGGCCTCGGCCGCGTGCGATTCGGCCAGCAGCGAGGGGGGCGCAGGTTCCTCAGGCGCCGTCAGCCAGGCAGCCGCCCGCGCACCGAGGTGCGCGCGGGGCGGGGCGGGGCGCGCGAGGATCTGGGCGTGGTTATCGGTCCTGACAGGACGCTTACCGCGGTAAGAACCACTCCGGTGTGTATGGCGACGGAGACAGTGCCGCTCTTGCATGCCTCGTGTCCACCGCGGTCCCTAGGTGGGCCGGTGGGAGGCCGGCTAGCCGGCCACATGCAAGAGTGGGAACGGTTAACTCAGGACCGTTTAGTCTTGCGATGGCTTTCCGTCGGGTATCATCCAGAGTGGGTGACAGGCCCGCCATCGCGACTGTCTCTGGTGCCAGTCTGGACTCCCATTCCGAGAGATCCAGAGCAAAGGTTGTGTATCGAGGAGGAGATAAATTCCCTCGTACAAAAAGGAGCTATTCAGCCGGCACAAAGGTGTCCGGGCTTCTATTCAACCCTGTTCTTAGTAACAAAACGCACCGGAGGGTGGAGACCGATTCTCAACCTCAAGCCACTGAACAAGTTCATCGAGACGCCCAGTTTCAAGATGGAAACGGTGCGCTCGGTGTTGGCGGGGTTGGAGAGGGGGATGTGGACGGCGTCGATAGATTTGAAGGACGCTTATTTCCACATCCCCATCCACGGGAGTTTCTGTCGCTTCCTGAGATTTGCATTCCAGGGCAGACAGTGGGAATTCAGGGTGTTGCCCTTCGGAATTTCCACGGCTCCTCGGGTTTTCACCCGTGTGGTTCTTGCGATCACAGCATACCTCCGCAGGAGAAGCATAGCAGTCCACACGTACATAGACGACTGGCTGTTGAAAGCGCACACCCGGGAAAGTTTGTCCGCCAATCTGGAGATTGTTTTGAAAATTCTCACAGACTTGGGCTGGATGATCAATTTCCCAAAATCAGAGCTGACTCCATCCCAGAAGTTTGTTTACCTGGGGATGTTCTTCGATCTAGAGACAGGATATGTTTATCCTACTCAGGAGAGAGTTCAAAAACTCATCTCGTTGATTCAGTCAGTGTGCGACAGTCGTCATGTCCTGGCACGGGTTTACTTGAGAATGCTGGGGTTGATGGTTTCGTTGGAACCAGTCATTCCTCAGGCCGCCTTACGCAGGCGGCCGATCCAGTTGTTTCTCATGACACAATGGACCCAGAGTACAGGTTCGCTGGACTCGAATGTGTCAGTGTTGGCGCCTCTGATTCACCACCTGCAATGGTGGTTGAATACAGAGAATCTCTTGCCGGGGGTTTTGCTAACCCCTCCCCACCCTCAGGTGACTGTGTATACAGATGCATCGATGGAGGGCTGAGGAGCTTGCCTGGAAGAATCCACGATATCAGGGCTTTGGAATCTGGAACAGTCAAAGGAACATATAAATCTACTGGAGCTAAGAGCAGTAGTCCTGGGCCTGGAACATTTCTTACAGAAAGTTCAGGGCAAGATTGTTCTTATTCGTTCAGACAACTCAACAGTTGTGACTTACATAAACCGCCAGGGCGGAACGAAGTCGCCCAGTCTCTGTATGATGACATGGAAACTGCTTTGTTGGTGTCTGGATCACCAGATTACCTTGAAAGCAGTTCATATTCCGGGAAGGTTAAACCTGCTAGCAGACTCATTGAGCCGAAGGATGAGTGTTTTACCCACGGAATGGCAACTAAATCAATGTGTGGCGGATCGTCTGTTCGACCATTGGGGGAAACCCAACATCGATTTGTTCGCAACGAAGGAGAATGCGAAGATGACGACGTACGTCTCTCCGATTCCGGATCCAAGCGCTTTCGCAACAGATGCGTTAGCTATCAGCTGGGGGAGAATGTATGCATACGCATTCCCTCCAGCAATCCTGATTCCAAAAATTCTTCAGAAAATCAGACAAGAGGAATGCCAAGTGCTTCTGATCGCCCCGGATTGGCCAAGCCGATCATGGTATACGGATCTGCTGGACCTTCTGGTCTGCAATCCGGTTCCTCTGCCTCTGATGGACGATATTATCTTCCAGGGCAAGGCCCTTCACAACAATCCGTCAATGTTCAGATTGACTGCGTGGATGTTGTCAAGGAATCTAGAATTAAGGAGGGCTTTTCTGAGCAAGCAGCCATGTTTATGGCCAAAGCCAGGAGGGGGTCAACCTCCAGAGCATATAATTATAAAATCAACAGATTTGCAGAATGGTGCTCAAAAAGATGTATTGATCCAATGGATTCATCTATTCAAGTAGTAGCTGATTTCCTCTGTCACCTCTATGATGCCTATAGCCTCAAGCCTAACTCTATTGCTGGTTATAAGTCAGCATTAATGTCTGTTATTCCTTGCTTGGCTAAGAGGGGAAGTGATGAAGTAAATACATTGAATGTATTAATTAAAGGCATGGGCAATCTAAGACCAAGGAATCCACCTGTGATTCCGTCTTGGAGTTTATCGCTAGTGCTTCAAGTACTAGGTGATAAGCCTTTTGAACTACTTAGTTCCATTTCTATGAAACTATTAACACTGAAGACTGTGTTTTTAATTGCTGCGGCCTCGGCTAGGCGTAGGAGTGAAATTCATGCCTTATCATCCGAGGATGACCGTTTTGTGGTTTCAGGGGAAGGCCTTAAGCTGCTACCTAGGATTAATTTCTTGGCTAAAAATCAGTCGTTGAAATATCCAGGTCAACCTATTATTTTGCCTGCTTTAACTAGATATGATCCTAATTCTAAAGCATGGTGTCCCGTCCGGGCGCTGCGCCGGTACAAACAACGTACGGCGGCATGGCGCACCGACCAGTCAGCGTTATGGTTGTCATATATTGAACCCCATGGGAGGGCTTCTAAGGACACCATTTCCAGGTGGATTGTGGAATGCATTCAGTTTTGCCATAAATCCGCTACCGGGAAGCAGGTTGACGTGGCCAAGGCTCACAGTGTCCGCGGCGTAGTGACATCCACGGCCCTATTTAATGGGGTCCCTGTGGATGATATTATGTCGGTGGCTCAGTGGCACTGTGAGTCAAGTTTTACAGACCATTATCTCCGTGACACCTCTAATCCTCTCGCCTTGTCGGTTTTGAAAAAATAAATCGGTTTATATTTTTTGAGGAGGTTTTTCCTCATTACTTATATATTTCACAATTAATTTATGGAAACACCCACTTTTTTGGGCCTGCATCAGTCTTTGCCAATGGGAAGATGATGTCAGCAGCCATTTTCAACAAGGTCAGTCTTGTTCATGTGTTGTCCGTTGTTGATTGTATTGTCACGATTACCCGTTATTAATATGGTGATGGTTTGTGTATTTGTGTGGTTCATTGTTGAGAGTTACGAAAATGGAGCTTTTTCGTCTCTGTCCTGTAGTACATGGCACTTGTACGTAGAGAGCGTATAGGACATTGAGGTCAGTCGACTCTTCCTCCCAGGAAGGAGGGGGGGGGGAGCGCATATGACATTCGGTCATCTCTCATACATCGGTGGTGTTATCCGATGGTTAGTCAAATCCTGACTGTTTTTTCTTACAGTTTCAGAAGTTTAAGTGCCTTAAACGCAGAAAAGCGTATAGGGATGAGCTGGTCTTTTGACCTCGCCTCCCTCCCGCCAGATTCACTTTCGAATTCTGGCAATATCAAAAGTATTAGGGAGGTAAGTATACTCTTGAAGTGAAATAAACGAAATCTAGGATTTCTTTTTTCACGAGAGAGTTGATACTTACCTCCCTAGATACGGACCCGGCCTCTCCACCCCACAGAGGCTCGGTCTTCAGGCTCTTAATAGTTGCATGTGTGTCAGCCAATAATCTAGTCAGAGGAAGTGCTAATCTGCGCATGCGCGGTGGTGGGGCTGGCATCCGCCAGACTACGCTCTGACTCCCTGCCCAGTAGGGGCACCTAACTGTTTTAAATCTGAGTGTTTATTGAGTGAAAGCCAATATTTAGCAATATCAAAAGTATTAGGGAGGTAAGTATCAACTCTCTCGTGAAAAAAGAAATCCTAGATTTCGTTTAGTGTATAGGAATTGTTATCCGCTAATAACGATGCAGGATCATTACTTTGTAGTCCAAATATTAAATTGTTCATAACATCTTAATTTACAAGTCAGTGTTATCATCATTTTAAGCTAACCTAATTTACATTCATTTAGGTGCTATGAAAATCAAATTTCACATCAAGAGTATACTTACCTCCCTAATACTTTTGATATTGCTAAATATTGGCGTTCACTCAATAAAACACTCAGATTAAAAACAGTTAGGTACCCCTACTGGGCAGGTAGACAGAGGTAGTCAGGCGGATGCCGGCCCCACCACCGCGCATGCGCCGACTACTACTTCTTCTGACTAATTTATTGGAGGCTTGATATAAAGGTCTTCTCACTTTGCCCTCTTGATCCAATTCCTTCCCCTTAGGTGGAGAGAGTTAAGAGGCGTAGTCTTGGTGGAGTGCTCCAGTGCATCACGTTGGATGGTTTGTCTATAGCAGGTGTCAGGTATCTAATTAATGATATGAGGTGATATGAATTATTTGAAAAAATAATGACTGTTTTATACCATTGTTATCATTGGGTATCTGATGGTGTGTAGTCTGAATATCCATGTGAGGTTGTTCTAGTTGCGAATACAATTCGTCCTTGCACTTGGATGCTTGTTGCGGACCGATTTAATTTCTGTCAAGGGATTGATGACGTCATAATCAGCCTTGCTCTTTATTAACATTTAAAGTTTTGTCCAACGCTGGTTTTTCTTGATTACTGATCTTTATGATCTTGTCCCTCTCTTTTAGTTTGGTTTTGAGTTTCTAACCTTAACTAACTTACTCATTGTCCTCGTCCTTTGTCCTGTTTCAGAGACCTGGTTGTCCGTCCTGTGGCCGGTTTCTGAAGGATCGGTTTGTTCCCCATTTGTGCTTCAGCTGCAGTCCCTGTGGACCGCTGCTTAAGTGCGACGTATGTAAGCAATGGGGGGGGGGGGCGAACTAATGTCTGACTTTTTGTCGTTGCAGGTAAAGGAGAAGGGCGTGGAGGAGGAGAGGAAGGCGAAGAGAGAGAGTGTTTCGAAGAAGGGTAAGAGGAAGGCCTCGTCCGCGGTGGACATGGAGGCCTTCCGGTCCGAAATGTTGGGAGAGATGCAGAGGACAATAAAGGATTTGGTCCCAGAGTTGCTTCGCAGCATGCTTCCTGGGCCAGCTCCTTTGTTGTCCTCAGCATCTGCTTCAGAGCAGGTTATCCCCGCCTATAAATCTAATTTCCGTAGGTCGATTCCGTTGTTTGAGAACGATTCAGAGGTGGCCCCGTTGATGGGGGCATTCCACGACCCTGGCAGCAGGCTTGGTGCCGCGCCGAGGGGCCGTGGACATCGGTTGTTGCAGGGACCCACGGTCTGCTCATCAGACCCTGGGTATCCGCACGCCGCGGGTGCCAATGCCTCCTATGGCACCTTCCCTGGCCAGTCCGGGTTAGCTCTCTTTGCTGACCCGGAGTCTAACCTTTCTGGCCAGGAGGAAGAGGATTTCCTGCTAGGGTCGCCGTCTGGGGACGTGACCATGGACTACGACGTCTGTGCACCCCTCGCGGGGAATGCAGGCGACGTGGTCCATGGTTCTAATCACGCAGGAGTAGAATTCACGGTCCAGAAGGTGACCCTGGGCGGTGCTGAAGGCCAGCGTTACCGCATACCTCGGCTTGCCGAGAGTGTCGCTGGTGCTGGTCTGGGCCGTGGTGGGGCGGTGTCTGCCCCGCGCTCTACCACGGCGCCTGCTCTTGGTCAAGCCAGTGAGCTTAGCATGCCTGGTCTTTCGGGGCCGCATGTTTTCCCTGGCTTGCCAGCGGTATCAGCATACCCGCCGTCAAGCTCTGCTGCGTGCGCTCAGGAGGAAGACGAAGGCCCCCGTCTTATAGAGCGCTCGCAGCTAGCCACGGAGGAGGATTGGTCGGACGCTTGCCAGTGGCTGGTGAGTGTTCGGCCAGACCTGCCCGTGGAGCAGTCGGCTAGCCAGCGAGACCACAGGCCGTGGTTAGCTGGTAAGCCGACTGCAAACGCTATGCCATCTCTGCCGCAGGCTGAGCATGTCGTGGACATGTTCGAGGCGGCGGAGACGTCCATTAAGGCGAATGGGCGTCTCGCGAAGGCCCCTCGCGAGGTGGCCAGGCGTTGCCGCATCGTGCCCCTGGACTACCAGCGGTACGGTGTGGTGCCCAAGCCAAGCGTCGTTGACCGCGCGGCTTTGGGCGAAGATGCGCGGCCAGGCTCCCGTTCTGACACGGGTGTCCTGTGCTCGAACGCGTTGCGTTCGGCAAATGCTGCGCTGCGTGATGCGGAGGAGAGTGGGAGAGCGTCGATTGCTGCTCTGTCCCACGTCTCCCAGCTGTTACAGGGGGTGGTAACGGCATCCGCATCGCGCCAACCAAGCCCGGTCACAGTCCAGAGAGCCATCCAGGATGGTATCAACCTGGCTCTGGACTGCTTGACGCGTGCGGTGACCAGGAGTGTCCGGGCGAGGCGCACGTTTGCCTTGGACAATCTGTGCCCGTCCCAGGACCTGTACAATAGGCTACTGCGTACGCCTATGACAGGTCCTGGTCTCTTTGGAGGTGAGGGATGCAAGCACCTCCAGGAGACGGTGACTCTGGTCAACAACCAGAGGGCGCTGCGCGAGCAATTTGAAGTGCTCCATCGTGCGAGCGTTCGCGCAGCACCCCCTGCGTATCATCCCCTGCAGGCTCGAGGTGGAGGTGGCCAGGTCAGAGGCCAGCCACCATCGCAGCAACGGCCTAGGCCGCGTGCGATTCGGCCCGCAGCGAGGGGGGCGCAGGCTCCCCAGGCGCAGCCAGTCAGGCAGCCACCCGCGCATTGAGGTGCGCGGGGATCTGGTCGCGGTAATCGGGCCTGATGGGCCGGTTACCACGGTGGGAACCACTCCGGTGTTTCTGGCCGAGAAGACAGTGCCACTCTCGCACTCCTTATGTCCACCTCTCTCCCTAGGTGGACCGGTGGGCGGCCGGCTAGCCGGCCACATGCAAGAGTAACACACGTGTCATGCG
>CM067372.1:139973171-140041999 GCA_034401795.1 Chaetoderma sp. LZ-2023a
TTACCATGGAAACGGGCCTGTAAAGGAAAATTTGCGCCACTCAGACCCCCTCATCCACCCAGGTGATAACCCACATAGACCACCCTAATAGCTGGTATCACTGGCATTTTTCTACCAGACGATTTGTGCTAACTCCTTAATTAGGCCTCTTCAGATTTGGCTGTTAGACTAATTACAAACCATGCCAAGTTTGCTTTGCCAATCAACACTATCCAGGCCTTTACAGGCGAGACATTGGACGCTTTAGTGTTCTTGTTATTAAATTGTAACTTCACCAAAGACCTACAATGGTCATACCGGCCAAAGCCGGCCTCTGTTATGGTCTTGTTACATGTAATGTCCATTTCCAAGAGAATAGAATTTTAGAAAATTTACTGGAATGACTGGCTCGATAATCAAGCGAGTCATTCCAGTAATAAATTTTCAAAAATTCTATTCTCTTGGCCCGTAAATGGGCATTCAATAGGCAGATAGTAAAATATTCTTGACCAAATTCAACAATAAATGGTCAACGACAGGGCTACATAATTTTGATTAGCATATCAACTAATAAGTGACATGTTTGATTGTGCCGTCATATACCGGTACTTGAGTGAAAGATAGGATCCGTCCATTGCAAGTTGTTTACAGCATATGAACATATCTTAAGGGCTGACAGTGCCAATATGTGAACAATAGTAATGAAAATATCAATGCATGTGTAGAATTTCAATATTTACATGTTCTCTTGCTGTGTTGCTGGCAATTCTTCAGGCAGCAGTTGGCTGCTGAACTGATATATAGCCAGGGTCACGCTGTTTATATTGTACCATTCTTCCATCACAAATGAGTCAAAATTACATCCCTAGTGCCGACTATGATGAATTAGAAAGCTTTTAAGACCTAATAACACGTCTTTAACACTCATATCAGCCAAAAACGGCTTCTGCAGTGGTCTTGAGAATGTCCATTTGCAGACCAAGATGAAGACTAATTTTTGACAATTTACCACTGGAATGACTGGCTCGATAACCAAGCCAGTCATTCCACTGGTGAATTTCAAAAATTGTCTTTTCTTGGTCTGCAAATGGGAATTTTTAATGGGGAAAAATTAAATTTTTTAAAACACAATTCGAGGGTTTATAAGGGTTAAGACCTGATATTTTGCATGGGTAGAGGAGCACTATATCTTTGTGAACACTTTTAATATATATTCACTCTTGAGAAGTGTCAAAGTGAGTGGCTCTTGCCCCTGTGTTAAATGAATTACTCATTTCTATCTGGCTAGTGGATTTCGGCTTCCAAGCTATTTTAAACCACTGCAGAAAGCATTTTTGGCCTGATATGAGTGTTAACCAGACTTGCCCCCTAAATACAGAGAATAAGGACCATTTTGCATTTGGCTCTCTCTCTCTCTCTCTCTCTCTCTCTCTCTCTCACTCTCTCTCTCTCTCTCTCTCTCTCTCTCTCTCTCTCTCTCTCTCATCTCTCTCTCTCTCTCTCTCACTCTCTCTGTTTTGTCTGTCCATGGATATGTCTCGGAAACTGATGATTTGATTTACCTCAAATTTTGACTTTAGAGCACTTGCTCCTATAAACTGGGAATTCCTGTCTTTGATGTCTTTATGCATCATGTGTGATGCGGCGCTACAGTTCCAATTTGGCACATTTGTCAAAAATGTCACTAAAAATTAAGAACACGCGGATAAAATTATAGCAATAGGCATGTTCAAGATCTTCTGATATCAACAATTGCTAATGGATGCATGGATAAGCGCATGTTCACAGGTGGTAGTGCTTGGGGGGGGGGGGGGGGAGAAAGTTTGGATATGGCACTGTCAGCATATTGGCGAAAATGGTTGGCATTTTGCATTTCCAAATGTAAATGTAGATTTGTACCAGGATCACTATGACCTCGACCACAAAGGTCTGCTGCTGCTACTACTGGTTGATATAACTGTATGTCCATGCTTAATTACAATCAGGGTTGGCTTGATTTAAATCAATTGATTTATATCATGATTTAAATCATGATTTAAATCACTCGATTTTTATCGAAAAAAATCGTGATTTAAATCAGTTTTGCAAAAATAGAGGAATTTTCAAGTAATTAATACAATTAACAGTAATTTTGTTAAATTAAAGTAACATAATTATTTTACTGCTTCCATGGCACTTGAACATCAACACAAAATAGAATTATACACTTAATTGCTCATATTTGTCATCAGCAAGACTAGACCCAGTGCACGAGTCCACATCTACAATCTACATACTTGAGGTTCATGTACACAGTACATCACACATGTGTACAAAGTATGATCATTAAGTATGTGTAAGCTGTAAAGAAGAGGAGAATTCCATGTGCGTACATGTCACTACATGACCATTAAAGCAATAGTGTACATGAAAAGTCATGTATGGGCCAGTATGGCTATTACTATTAGTCTAATTCCAAAAGCACACTCTTTTAAAGCAAGACACTGTCTCTTTTTTCAGCTATGACATGCGTCTGGAGTCACTCTGGAGTGTCATTGAGTGTCTCGATTACTATTGGCTAGTGCTTATCAAGTTGGACTTTTGGGCTCCATTTTATTTAACACTAAAACAATAAAGATTGAAATGTTATTAAATTAAGTAGTTTACTACAACTTCAAAAATCAAAATCAGTAATTGCTGAAACTGGCAAGAAACTATATACATTGTAACACGTAAACACATCATTACATTACATTAACCCTTAGCACACTGATGTAGGAGTTTTAATTTTTCAAAATAAACATAACCCCTAGCACTCTGGAGCATGATAATTTAAATTTTCAAATTAAATTTAAAGATAAACTGGTGTACAATTTGCAACAATTTTTGTGGACGATGCTGCTGTCTGTGACAGCACCATCTTCCACAAAATTTGTTGAAAAACGTACACCAGTTTATCTTTAAATTTAATTTGAAATTTAAAAATTTCGACATCAGTGTGCTAAGGGTTAAAGATAAACTGGTGTACATTTTTCAACAAATTTGGTGGATGATAGAGCTGTCGCAGACAGCAACATCGTCCACCAAAATTGTTGAAAAATGTACACCAGTTTATCAATTTTAATTTGAGCATATTTTTAAAGACAGAAGTTAACAAGGTTGATAGACTTAGACAATGATGACTTTTGCATACCTTCATAGATTTTGTGCATCTAATTAGGGCTAATTCGTTAGATTTATGCATTGCATCATTTCTGTCCTATTGCTACTCACTGTATCTGTGATGCAATTGTGAACAAAATTGAAAAATCGTTGCTAATATGACGTAATATATAAATTTTGAACTCTATATATTATTAGTTCAAACAGTGATAATTAAAGAATAGACATCCCATCATTCGTAACATAATAAACATATTGAATATTTTGAAAGCAATTTCACTGAAAACCGTTGCTGACTTAGGCAGCAACGGCTTCCAGTGAAATTGCTTTCAAAATATTCAATATGTTATGAATGATGGGATGCATATTCTTTAATTATTCACAATTAAGTGATTAACCAGAACACTCGATATATTGACTATTGAGATACCGCAATTTTTTCATAATAACGATATCGATATTCTCTCAAGCAATATCGCGCAAACCTAACTGAGTCACAGATAGATGTGTCTGTCATCACTTTTCACTTTCAGTTTTCAATAATGCTGCAATTGTACTTCACTAGTCTAGTCAACAATCATCATTCAACTGAAACCGGAAGTCATTTTCTTTGTCACAGTTTAGGGACCGAAAAAGAAATACTAGTTTAGCCGCTTTTAAAGTTCCAAGTTTGTTTCTCAACTTACTCTGCACGAGCCCATAGCTGGAGAACACGCGCTCGACACCAGCTGATGCCGCCACAGCTGACATCAGACGCTGAGTGAATTCAAATGCTTCCAGCAGATCATCCTCGAAGTCACGTCTGTGCGACTTCCACCAATGAAGAGAGGTTACTCCATTAACAACTTCGTCGTTAAATTTAAGAATGTGAAATGGTGGTGCCATGGCCTCGAATTTGATTACCAAAGTCATCAAACCAGGGATTTCGGATGCTACGGTGAGTGCAGTTTCACGTTCTTGCTGAGTCAAGTTTCGACCACGGTATTTAGGGTGGAGTAGATTGGCCAGCATGTGGTGAGGTGTCACAGCTTGTTGATAACGCTTATCGGCCGCACGCTTTGTTGAATTATTAGTGTCATTATGCAGGGCCGTTTTTACATCTTTCCATAATTCAACTGCTTCTGCTATTGTGCAATTGTCCGATTGAGCTTTATCGAGAGCGCAAGCTACTGGTTTCAAACAAAGTCGGTATTCATCTGCAGAACGTTTGATTACTACATTACGAACTTTATTGGCAATGGCAACATCTATGCGGTCAGTATGTCCATCACAGATTGTCACAAGTGTCGGCCATGCCTCACAATACGAGTTTAAACAATCGTACATTGTGTTCCACCTTGTATCTGCTGGCATCACTAACTTTCTGCACGATGATTGGCGTATTTGGGCACTAGCAAAGTGGTTATTTCGGAAATACTTCACAACTTGTGTGACATGCTCCTTAACATTACCCATTTCTAAGTCCTTTGAAGTCAGATTTAGAAGATGAGGCGTGCATCCATACGCAATCATGTTGAAACCCAGTCGTTCTTTCAAGAACTCTCGCATCTTTGCTACATTAGCAGCATTGTCTGTGACGATACTACATATAATGCACCCAAAATCATTGTGCGTGTTTTCAATTGTCTGCTTCGCAATGTCATAAAGATATTCCGCTGTGTGAGGATGTCCAGAGGTGTCCGTAGTATCCACTAAGTAAATATCACCTAAGCAGGTCGTCACTGTAGCACATACGATAGGCTCGTTATGAATATTGCTCCAACCGTCTAATGCTAGACAGACAAGTTCACCTTCCAAATTTTTTCTCGCCTTCTCCCGCTCTTCTGTGTAGATAACATCCAAATATTTCCCCCCTATGTCCTTTCTGGATGGTGGTTGATAGCCTGGTCGTAAATCTTTTACAAGGTTTATAAAATGTCTATTTTCTACTAAGCGAAATGGGGAGTTCGTAGCATACACCATCCTAGCTACATCACGATCTAATTCACCACGTTTTTCTGCTGAAGTTCTGATGACATAATTCTGTAGACCATAATTCAGCTTGGGTATCTTAGCGGCCAATGTACCAGCAGCTAATTGACCGTGCACTGGGCGCTTCACTGCCGCTGAAGCAGAACTTGAAGTTGACAGAGGTTCAACTTCCATCACCACCACATCGTTTTGATCAACAACAGTTTCAACGCGCTGCTGCTGCTCAGATTGAGATGAAGTCCCCGTTTCTGTTGCGGCTACAGCTAGACCTTGAAGTGCTGGTGTTGGTGGACCTGTGCAATTGGCTGCATGTTTTTTTAACCGCTCTGGGATACCTTGGAGTTCGTGTCGGCAGACCTTGCAGACAGCCCGGACACCGGCCTTATCTGGGGTCTTCACTTTCTCATAATGAATCCATATTGGATCTTGTTTTCGGCCGGAGTTAGACATTTTGCTAATTATGGAATTGAAAATATTTCATAGCCTTTGTCACTTAAGCAGTTTTGACTGTATTTTTCAAGAATGAAAAAATGCTTTTCTATTGCATCATTTAAAAAAAATGATGCAATAAAAAAATGATGCAATAGAAAAATGATGCAATAAAAAAATGATGCAATAAAAAATGATGCAATAATAATACTGTTAAAACTGCTTAAGCGAACAAAGTTTTTTTGTATTAAGAAACCAGCAAGCTTAAAATTCAGTTAAAAATAAGTCATAAAAATACCACTTTATTCAGTTCCAAAATACAGTTTAGCAATGCATCTGGACCTGTATTAAGAGACCACCTGTCTTAAGAGACCACCTTCTGCGACTCCCACAGCCAGTGTCTTAATACAGGTTTCACTGTATAAGTTTTACGTAATTTCCTGGGATGTCGCGAATAAAAATCGATTTAAATCATTGAAATCGATTTAAATCAAAAAATCGATTGATTTGATTTTTTTGAAAAAAATCGATTTTTTTCCAACCCTGATTACAATTACTTGGCCAATTCTGAAATACAGGCAATATGAGCTAAGCAAACGAACCTTATTAAAACATGCGTTTTATGCAAATGTTATAATGACCTTAACCTTTGACCTCAATATCATTGTGAACCATCCACTTGATATTGGAAGCATGTGTCCAATTTTAGTCCTAACAGGGTGAACCAATTCCGAGATATAAGTCGATATGTTGAGCTAAACCAAAAACTTAACCGTAAGAAATAGTTTTATACCACAGTTACAGTGACCTTCCTCATGACCTCATGGTCACTGCGCTCCATCCCCTTGATATGAGGAAGCATGTGTCCAAGTTTAGTCCCAATAAGATGAAGCCATGTGGAGATGGACGATATGTTGAGCTGTTTAACCAAAAACTTAACCGAGATTGGGTGCCATCAGACAGACAGACAGACAGGATAACAGAACCAATCGATATATTGGTGAAAATTCTGATTTTCGCTAACAATGATGCCAAAATACTCCACAGTAATTATACTTGTGAGATCCGAATACTAGCAGTAACCTGCAATGCTTGTTCTGACGTTTGCTGGGTGGGTCAGTCATGACTATGACATTGATTCACAGTTGTTGCTTGGCGGGATGGAGGCTTGGGATAAGTGTGTAGAAATGACCTGACAGAAAAAACACATACCTAAGCCACAGGGGAGATCGAGCTGACATGGTTCTCTATCATTTCACCTGGACGCCAGCCAAGCACTCACCTTGTCTTCATCGACAGTGCCAAACCGCCACCGCACACACACACACACACTGTGACTACTTAGCTCTTAGTACTCTAATGTCCAAATTTTTTATTTTCAAAGAGATGAACTGGTTTTCATTTTTAAACAAATTTGGTGGAAAATGGTGCTGTCGTAGACAACAACATCGTCCACCAAAATTGTTTTAAAATGTACACCAGTTTCTTTGCTACTGGCACCGTAAAAAGATAGAATGTTGACATCAGCGTGGTAAGGGTTAACACGCTTCTAATTATTCTCAGTGTCAGATTTTGAAGAACCTGAAGGACAGGTTATACTGGTGTTGATTTTCAAAATAATGTTGCAGAAATTTTTTTAGACAGCAACATCTGTCAGTAGCGCCATATTTAATGAAGCATGAATGAGAGTTCATTCGGACATGGATTAACTCCTTCAACATGACAGAACAAATCTAGACGACATACTCTAATTGATGTACAAATATTATTTTGAATACTTTGAAGCTGATTATATTGGAAGCAGTTAAATTAGTTGCAAATATTCAATGCTTTGTTTAGTGGGCTACTCTTTAGAAATTGAGATAAATGGATTTAGGTTGGCCATTATGTCTGATTAGAGGTGTATTGAGTATTAAAACTCACAGCTTAGATAAGTTGTGACAATTAGGACTGACTGATTAAAGTTTTCACCATTAGACCAGACTACTTAACCATGTATAGACTATTTCATCTATTGTCATTAATCCTTTCATCGACGCATTCCCCATATCTCATTTCGAAGGCATCCATACAGGAAAACTGTTGAATATTTTTTTTTTTTTTTTTTATTGGAAGGCGTTGCTGCTTCATACAGCAACGACTTCGTCACATTTATTTTAAAATATTCACCAGAATAAGTTCTATATCGTAAAGAATATACTTTTTCAAAGATTTGTCAGCGAAAGGTCTAAAACACAAATTGACCATTTGTTGTCATTGGTTGGATAAGTCCTGATCATTAGTTCGCTCGGCTTAGATAAGTCCTGAACATCAGTGATCTCTGATTAGATAAGACTTGACCATTAGCCCTATTCACCATTCATGCCAATAATCCTGCTTTATACACAAGTGTTAATACCATTAGGTCTGAATATTTACAAGTGTCCTTAACCATTAGGCCTAGCTACTAATTAGACAGAGCTTGACCATTAGGTCTGACTGCTTATACCACTGTTATACGTATGGGGGCAGATTTCTAGCTGTTCACTATGTGGCTCTTTACAAAATGTTAATGTATTTACTATTTCCACCCATTTTCTATCTGCTGTATAGTAGTGTGAAAATATTCTCATTCTGTCATTTGCTAATCCTCACGACTGCTCTCTGTCCTGGCCTCTGTTCTGTACAGGCAGTAATGGCTTCCCATCAAATTATTCTCAACATATTCAATGCCTTCCCATGTATTGTATTATAGTGACTTGGATGTCATCTGTCTGAGTCGCTGAAATTCCATAGACGCACCAATCACCATCACCATCACCATGATGATATAATTATAATCTCTAGGAATGAATCAAAAGTAGAGTTCACCCACATATGCCTGTCGACAAAGCATGAAATTAAAGAAAATGATGATCCACTTTGTGGTGGGGAACCATGGAGGAAAAGTACAATCCCGCGCTCACTGGTCTGCAGTACTGCTGAACATAGCTTTTCAGTCCTGGAAGCTATTGATTTGTAGATCAAAGATGCTGTATAACTGTAACAGCTGTGCAGCTCCAAAGGCAGCTCTAGACAAACTTGCTGTCTGCACCATCACTGGACACTGATGGCCAGACAGCATAATCTCCAACGATTAACTGTACAAGATGTGTAATACATCGCTGCTGTCCGTAAAAGTCGGCCAGAAAAGATGGTCCATGTGTTGCTAAGGATGCCAGAAGACATATCAGCACAGAAAGTCTTGGAATTCGCCGTACTTGGAGCCAGCAAATATAAAGCCAGGAGAGGACGTCATTGCATAAATCTTTTAAGCGTGCTACGAGGTGACCTCAAGAAAGCAGGACTCGGTACACTCGGATCAACAATGGACCTGAGGAAGCTAAACGTGTTGGACACAAACAAGACACAGTCGTTAAATGAGAAGAAATATATATATATATAATATATATATATATATAAGCATTTTCTTTGTACCAAATCCTCACATAATTACTGGTATATAATGCATGCTAATTGATATGGTGTCATGCTGATATCTGCTCTGACACTAGAGTCTATATTCATACTGTGTTCATCTCTTTGTCTTTCATCTCTCTTAGTATTGGGGTGTATTGCATAAAATATTAATCAACTGATCCATTTTCTCATTTCGAGAAAG
Source organism: Chaetoderma sp. LZ-2023a (assembly GCA_034401795.1). Taxonomy (NCBI): domain Eukaryota; kingdom Metazoa; phylum Mollusca; class Caudofoveata; order Chaetodermatida; family Chaetodermatidae; genus Chaetoderma; species Chaetoderma sp. LZ-2023a. The sequence goes on from CM067372.1 coordinate 139,982,332, forward strand.
TTTCTATGCAACTAATACCTGATTGATTATAACTGCATTGTTGTCTTGAGAACAAATTTATTATTATGTTTGAAATACTCTATTGAATGTTGTGACCGTAATTTGACTGGCACATCTTCCAGGTATATTAACTATTTAAATGCTTACCTGCAGCACTGCAATTTCAGTGGTGAAAAATGTTGATTGATATGGTGGTGTTGTATTTGCAGATTCATTAGCAGACCCATCTCTCCTAGAACGTCAGAGACTACTAAAGAGAGCCCGCTTGTTGGACGGCCTCAATGACAAGATTTCCCATAGACCGGGACCATTAGAACTAGTTCAAGCTAACATTCTCAGCACTAGTGACCAGCTCTCAGAAATTGTTAAAGGTAATGCAGATACATGCATGGACCCATCCATAAACATACACTCACCCATGCACAAACACACGCGCATGCACACGCACGTACACACACACACGCATTGCACACGCACGCACGCACGCACGCACACACACACACAGTGTCTTGGCCAGCAAATGGCCATTCCTTAATGCTATCTAAGTTTAGGTATTGCTTTGAATGCCATATATTTCTGCGTTCAGAGCAGTGACTGAGTGCGAGAAAAAGACACGAAGACACCGGATTTATTGAACAGTATACATGGATGATGGTATCATACTACCCCAGCCCGGAGTCTATGTTGCCCATCTTTATTAATACCAGTATTAAAGGTATCCCAGTATGGAAATTGATATCATTACTGGTATTAATTTTTCTAATACTGTCAAGCCTTGAAACCGCCTGTTGGAATTCAGCATGAAGTGTGTTGAATTGTAATGTCACTCAAGATGCTACTTTGCCGTACACCACACGCCTTATCTACCCCTTTTGCATGTGGTGTCCTTTAAGCAATTTTGTTGTGTGCACGCAAGTTTTCTAGAAATATTCCACACATTTTAAAGTGAAGGTTTTTGTTTTACAGATGGAACGCTCAGATTCAACCGGACATGTGAGGGAGAGGATCCAATGTCTAAAAACAAGCTTCATTTTGTATTTGGAGAGGAGGACAGTAGCACTAGCGATGGTGTGCCCTCCCCTTTTGAACCAAATGATGACATTACCATGGCAGAAGTTACCAGTCCTGGCATTATCATGGCAGAAGTCACTAGTCCTGGCACAAATGCACTTCTCACATCACCTTCAGAGGTTCCAACATTTTTTCAGCGACAGCAAAGTTGCTCTCCAGATGGTGGTGTTTCTATAGCAACTGTTCCTCCAATTACTACTCAGTCCTTTTTTGGTGGCGCAGTTGTGGCCTCAGCTAATAGTGTATTTTCACAGACAAGTCTCAGCACCTCTGGAATATTAACATCTCCTTTGTCTATAACTCCAACATCATCATCACCATCATCGTCATCCTCATTAAAATCCAGCAGTGGAAGCTCAAAATCACCTTCATCCAGTGCACTTAATCGGCATAAAAAATCCAAACCTAAGACGCAGGCCAAATCTAAAGTGATAAAATTCCATGAATATAAAGGTCCCCCGAATGTTGTGAAGAGTCAGCCAGTTTGCCAGCAACAAGTGCTATTGCAGGGATCTGAGACACCATATCATATCATGCTACAACAGCAACAGTTATTTTTACAGTTCCAGCTTGAAATTCAGCAGAAGAATCGACCACTCCTGCAAGCCGCCGCCACAGGTGGTGCTCCTTCAACTCAACAAAAGCTGACATTGGACAGCTCTGGCAACTTAACGTCTAGTAATAGTACTGGGTCATTGTCAAATCTCTCTCTTTCACCATCTGTCTCACCAACTCTATCTACCGCGACTGTTCCACAACTGCAACTGGAGCCACAACAAATACAACAACTTCAACAGACTCTATCTCAAGCACACAAACAGATACAACAGCAACAACAAAAACAGCAGCAAGAATTACAGCAACAGCAAGAGCAACAACATCAACAACAACAACAACAACAACAGCAGCAGGAGCAACAGCAGCAAAAACAACTTCAACAACAACAGCAACGACAGCAACAACAACTCCATCAGCAGCAACAGAAGCAACAGCAGCAAAAACAGCGACAACAAGCACAACAACAGATCCAAAAACAGACTGCTACATCACCACGACATCAGCCAATACAGTTACAACCTCCACCAAAACATATAGCCCCACCTAGCCCAGAACAGCCAAAAATTGTAACAGTTCCAACACCACCGCCTCCACCACCACCACCGCCGCCGCCTCCACCACTACCATCAGGAACACCAGGCCATAGTAAATCATCTCAATCAAAACAGCAAAATAGTAACGCGGCAAACAAACCTCCAGCTGCACTTGAGGACTTGAAAGTCGCAGAATTGAAAGCAGAGTGTAAAAAGAGAAATTTACCAGTTTCAGGTCCAAAACCAAAATTGCTAGATCGGTTGAAAGCCTATGCTGATGTTATTATTGCTACTGCTGCTGCAAATTTTGCCAATTTACAAGAAAATAATTCTACAAATACAAACAAACCAGCAGGATTAGCAAATATAGCAATAAATAAAAGTGCCTCTCCCCTGATGTCTGTGACAGATATAGGGAGACAGGAAGAATCTATGACCATGGGCTCGCCACCTACATCTCCAACTCCCAGCGAGACTGTTGCATCACACCTTATCCCCTTGTCTCCAGAAGCTATGGATTCACAAACATCCCCAAAACATCAGTCATTAGTAAATACACTGCATACAAATTTGTTCACTGTCATGCCACAAAGATCATATTCTGTTGGACCGACTATGACAAATACCCTGAATTCCGGAGCTGTGCAGGTAAAAATTGAACCAAATAGCATTCCTATTAAGATGGAACAGATGTCTCGACCATCATCCGTTACCCCAGTGGAAGATGTGTCATCAATGGAGGTCGAACAACCAGTCTTAGCGGCAGCTGCAGCAACTGCCATAGCTGCTCTGCCATCTGTGGTGCACAGTCCACCAGACTTGACACAGAGTTTACCTGGGGCAGGATTTAAACCATTTGCCACTGTAAGTCCACAGCAACAGCAGCAACATTCACCAGCAGTACTTGGACACCCACATTCACCTGTTGTTATGGGACATGCCCATTCACCCCCTGTCATTGGACATGCACAGTCACCATCTCTGATCGGACACTCGCATTCACCACCCATGATTGGGCACCCACAGTCACCACCCGTAATTGGACACACGCATTCAGCACAGGTGACCGGAAAACCACAGTCACCACCCGTGATAGGACATAAACAGCATTTACAACAAGGACTGCAACAGCAACAGCTCCATGTATCACCAATCTTGTCAACCTCAGTCTCATTGCCCGATGGTATTACATCATTGAAGGCACAACCAACAACATCACAGGATGAGCTACTTAAAGAACAACAGAGACGAATTGAGGATCTCCAACGGCAACTTCAACAATACCAACTACAGCTGAAGCTTCAACAGGAACAGCAGTGGTTGCAGCAGCAACAACAACAACAGCAACAGTTTCAGCAGCAGTTACAGTTGCAGCCAGGGCCAGCTGGGGCCTCTGGCATGAACACTATCCAGATCAGTATTGTTAATGGTGGTAAGGTTCACCATCTTCCCCAGACAGTGGGACCAGCTCAGCAAATACAGATTCCTCTCCAGTTACTGCAGGGTGGCTGTGTTGGTGCTGGCGGCGCACAGGGACCGCTTCATGGTTCATCAGCACAGGTAAGTGCATAATCAGTGCAAATCATTCAGGTTCCATTAGCATATTTTGTCATGCATGACACATTTTTAGCTTGCCATTTAAAATCAGTATCAGGCTTGTCATTCATTAGTGCTTTATTGATATGAATACTTCCTGTATAATGTATTTTCACTATACTGGCCTCAATTTTTAACTTATGGTAGTAATTTAGTCATTTCTGGCTGTAGTTTAATATCCTGTCAAAAATATTGGTGGGTGTCCAGTCGGGTGGGCTTCCAGAAGTTATCTTCGCGACCATATATTGGATTGTTTTGAAACTTCATAGGTTGATTGCACTACATCTTAGGAAGAAACCTGTCGGAATTGACGATGATCTGAAATCCAAGATGGCCGCCAGCCACCAGTGGCCATCTTGAAAATTTGTTTCTAGATGATAACTGTGTTACAATTTATCGGATCGCTTTAAAACTTCATCATTGATTAGACAAGGCCTGGAGATGAAACTATCGAAATCGACAATGATCCAAAATCCAAGATGATGACCAACCACCTGCTGACATCTGGAGAACTAGTTTCTGGATGATAACTCTGCTACCATTTCTTGGATTCCTTTGAAACTCATAGGTTGATTGGACTAGGTCTGGAAAAGAAAACCGAAATCTATGATGATCCGAAGTCCTTGAAAATTGCTTTCCGGGTGATAAATCTTAGTACGATGTGTTTGAATGCTTCTTTTGACATTATTAGTTCACCAGGCCGTTCTGGCCAAGTTATGTGACAAAGTGGGCTTAGGCTCTAGTGGCCATCCATCATGGGTTCATCATCTTACATCTGTCCACCCTTCTCCCATCCGTCAACTTTTGCATTAAATCATATCTCCTAAACCGCTTGGCTCCTATGAATCCTATGATGGTAAGCTCCAGAACTTCTAATTAGAATTTTGATTGGTAGATTTTTTTTAAATTAAGATAATTATTTCTGACAAGAGGCGAGATTAAGGCCGTTTTCTGACTAGAGACGTAAGCAGGAATAATGCCATACCTCGGTATGGAGTTACGCCAGTTAAGTCTCTATTGAGGACACGGCCTAAGATTGCATCTTAACCCTTTCACGATGAAGCCGGCAAACACGGCCTCTGTAATGGTCTTGGGGGGTGTCCATTTGCAGGCCAAGAGAAGACTATTTTTGAGAATTTACCACTGAAATGACTGGCTCGATAACCGAGCCAGTCATTCCAGTGGTAAATTTTCAAAAATAGTCTTCTCTTGGCCTGCAAATGGACATTCAATAAGTAAATATTTAAATTCTTTGAATAAAATGTTGTCATTGAAGGGTTAAAGGAAGGAAAAAGGGAAATAACAAGTTGTTTATTGGTAATTTCATACAATATTTAATAGACTGCCATTGGTAAAAATGGAAATGAATCAGGATTATTTGAGAAAGAACATTTACTAAATTTTTCGAGCGCTTAACTTGGAGCCAATTAGTGACCAAGCAGGCGCTTCACACTCCACCATGTGTCAACTGTGTGTGCAGGTATACCACATAGGTCTACCTGAATATAATGAAAGCACACCTGAATATTGTTTCATAAGCGGTATGAATAGTATTCTCTATAGACACTGATGTAGAGCGATTAACTCGCTACTGTTAATTCACTATTGATCCTTTGGAAAACATTATATTTGAAGGTCACTGTCTCTGGTGGAAGCAACGAGTTTCGGTCAAAATGATTTCAAAATACACTGCTGGTTTCCAAGGTCGCAATATGATGCCTACTGAATATTTGGAAATTTGTGTGACTAAATGTAGACCCTGTCTCTAGAAACAACGGCTTTCAGTCAAATTGTTTTAAGATTAGACAGTACTTTACCTGTAGGACGAAGTAGCTAATCAGTTTAATGCGGTTATAATTGAGATTATATGACTGGCTGTAGCGGGTATTATTTATTCGCTCGGCATACACCAGAGCGCACAGCACCAGCTTGCGTCACCAATTGGTTCCTGCCAGAGTGACAAATGGTATTTATTTGCTTTTTTTAAATTATTACGTTTTATTTCTGTTTTTACTTGTGGCTATAGGTTTACTATTATATAACGCTACCATTCAAGAGCATTTGTTAGTTCCCTGGTCCTTTCCTTTAAGTAACAAAACATAGCCAGTTATCGGCAGTGTTAAATGGACCTTGAAAAACTAAAAAGCAATATCATAAATAGTTTTTAGGGTAGGTTTTATACCTTTAAGATGACTGTTTAGGGATGGGTAGGGAGAAGTCATGTGATCATTGCTAGTCTTTTATAAGATTTCGCTGCTGGGAAGATATCATAAATATATTAGCATAAACAGTTTATCATTTACTGATAAAAATTGGTCAAGAAAACAGACATTTTCTCATATCCAGATTATCTATAGGTCAGTCTTAGAAGTTATTGCCCTCTGTCCTTGCTACCAGGTAAAAATTATATGATGTATCTTTATAGGCCCTGTGCTTAAAAATAACATTGACAAGTAAATTATGGCTGTTACTTGTTAAATGATTTAGGATGTCTTTAATTTTAAACCGTAGAGGACAATGTGCTATTAGTCTATTTAACCCTTTCAGTGGCTCGAGAAATGTCCATTTGCATGCCAGAAAAAACTATTTCGGAAAATTTCCCACTAGAACGACTGGCTCGATAACCGAGCCAGTCGCTCCAGTTGTAAATTTTCAAAAATAGTCTTCTCTTGCCATGCAAATGGACATTTAATAAGCAAGTATTTATATTTTTTGCCTAAATATAGGCGTTGATGGGTTAAGAGTTTTGATTTTTCCATTGACAGGGTATACCTACGATGATCGTGTCATCGGACACAAATCCACTGACACAGCCTGTCATACCAATCGCGCCATCACCCCCAGTACCCGAGATGCGTAATTCTTCACCAGCACAAGAAAACAAATCCATAACTCCTGTTCCGGTTGTGCCGCTCCCCCCACTACCAGAAATATTTAAGGCTGGTGCCGAGCCATCATCTTTTCAACAATGTCTGCCTTCGTTGGGCCAGCCTAAGGTAGCGTTTGCAGCAGCACAGTCGACTTTGCCAGGTAGTGGACAGTCATTTGTATTTGCTTCACCTCGGCCACCCAAAATGGAACCGACGCAGAGTATTACAGCACCAAAGCCGCCGTCGCCGGGAATACCTCCAAATGGGGTTAATAGGTAAATAATATGTGTGTGTGTGTGTGTGTGTGTGTGTGTGTGTGTGTGTGTGTGTGTGCGTGCGTGCGTGCGTGCGCGTCTGCATCTGTATGCTGTGTGTGTGTGTGTGTGTGCATGCATAAGTAAACACACTTATTCATGACCACAGAAAATGTCTATTGAATGTCATAATCACCATAAAATATCATCTATAAACTAGCCAGAAAATAATTTCTCAAAAACTTATTATGGACTCATATCAGCCAATTGCGGCTTCTGCAGTGGTCTTGAGAAATGTCCATTTGCAGACCAAGAGAATACTATTTTTGAAAATTTACCAATGGAATGACTGGCTCGATAACTGAGCTTGTCATTCCAGTGGTAAAATTTTCAAAAATAGTCTTCTCTTGATCTGCAAATGGACATTTTCCATGAGAAAATTGAAATTTTCTTGAACAAATTTGAGGGTTAAAAGGTTAAACAAGGCAGGAGAATGGAAAACAAACATTTTCTCTGCATATAAATTGATGCTCTGGTAATCACCCTTTGTCTTTGTGAGCTATCAGTATTACAACTTCCACTTACGACTTTGTGTTCCTCTAGATTTTTGCCAACCCGCTAATTGATTATTAATTCAGATCAAAATTTTCTATGATAGTTGCCTCTAATGATCTCTTGATGTTTTTTTATGTCTCTTTGTCACAGAAAATTAACATTTATTTCTGGGAAATGTTTGTATGTTAACTATCAACTGAATCATATGACTATTTGCAGGTCAAGAGACTATTTTTCAAATTTTACCACTAATGACTGGCTCAGTTATCGAGCCAGTCATTCCAGTGATAAATTTTTTTTAATAGTCTTTTGTTACTCTGCAAACCAATATTTCCAAAATTGGTGACTTGACCAATGACGATCAGAGTGTCAAAGAACTAGTCATATCAGTGAAAGGATTCTAAAAAACATTTAGCCATTTGCATAAGTTTATAAATTTTTAGGAGTGATCTTGATTGGTGCATATGACTAGTAATGGGTTAGCGGTCCGGTTCATGTAGGTTAATAGGTGCTTTTATTTACTGATTATTTCCCACCTTTCGAAGGCAGTTATTGTTTTCTTCTCCATTCCCCATTGCTTTATGCACATTTTGTAAACTTCCTGTCTACTGACTGACATTTATCTTGTGCTAGCACCATTTAACTTATTCATTTGCACGATTTGTCATGGGTCATCACAATATTTTGCCAGTAATAGCGAATTTACAACGATAAATAAAATCCTTTGTACTACCGTGTAATTGGTGTTCCGTGGTGATGTGTAAAACAGGTGGTTTTTTCACATAAATTCTTAATATTTATTAGAAAATAATAACATAAACTTCGGTTCCTTCAGACCAGCTAGTATAGTCTTAATAAATCAGGTTTTTCTGTACGTTATGCTGCAGTTGATTGATGATTAACTGTCAGCGTGTTCAATTTCTGCAGATGACATTTTCCAGGTGTTTAATTATGGACCTGTTGAATATTTTGAAAACAATTTGACTGAAAGTTGTTGGTGGCTAGGCCACCAACTACTTTCAGTCAAATTGTTTTCAAAATATTCAGCAGGTTCATTGTTTTTTACCATTGAAGTTATTGTCTGGTGGCTTGCAGCAGTCAGACAAAATGGATCATGTACATTTTGGAAACAATGTTGCTCTCTTTGACATTGTTTCTAAAATTCACACTCATTATCATATGAAAGTATTAATTTTTGCAATCTCGCATTTCAGTGATTTATGAATTAATCATTGCGTTTCGCTACCATTGGTCCCCCAAATTCTTGGGGTGGGTACTTTCATGTAAGAAAAAACACTCCCTGTGTGTGCATGCATGTGTTTGCATGCATGCATGTGTGTACTGATGCGTTTCTCTAAGACAACTTTAATGTGACTATAAATTTGTGTCAAATTTGATCAGTCAGTGCCTTAGGTAGGACAAAATATCCTGCTGGGATTGTGTCAATTTGTGTTTCAGCTAAATCTTTCCATATTTACCAGAATTGTTTCCCTTGATAAACTCAAATTTTGTGTGAATACCTTCTGACCTCAGGTCGGATTTTGTTTCACTGAAATCCATCCATATTCACTAAAGTTATTGCACATAAATAATTTGAAATTCAAAAAAAGAATTTAGTTTGCACTGGATAACTTTAATCAATTAATGGTCGCGGTTGCTAAAACGATTTGCTTAGTCAAGACCATGAGAAAACTATTTTTGAAAATTTGCCACTGGGAATGACTGGCTCTGTTGGTGAGCCAGCCATTCGAGTAATCATTTGTCTTTTGAGCGTGCATATTGACCTTTCTCCTAACCAGTGTCACAATGGTTTTCCTTACCCATCTTCACAACTAAAGGATTAATACACCTGATTTTGAGTGACAACACATTGAACCATCGAATTGACTTAAAAATACACAACCCATATTGCTGATTTACTTGTTTACGGTCAAATTTGGACCTGTTGGTACCTGTTCAATAAACCGCCGTGTCTCTTCATTGGTCGGTCAGTCAGTCAGTCAGTCAGTCAGTCAAACGCTTATTCCTGGCTGTCATTTCAAGTGTTTTTCCTATACAGTAAGCCAGCTTGAGGAAAATGTTGCCTATGGAGCCCTGACGATGTGTGATAAATTTGGCTTCAAAAGTCAAGGCCACAGCGACCAGATTAAAATGATTATTTTGAAAACTATGTGTCTGAAAGACACATCTGTCAATAACTCTTTTTCTACTGGACAGATCATGACCAGATTGTGTGGAAGGTTGCCCTGAAGATGTCTGGTAAATTTGGGGTCAATGTGACCTATTTTTCACCCTTTACCCGCAGCCACCGAGATTCTATCGACCTTGTTGAGACACTGTGTTGATTGGTTATCGTTTATGTAATATGAATTTTACTATGTTTTCTAGGACCACATCACTACCCGCATCACCGCTTAGCGTGATTCAGAAATTGACAAGGACGTCATCAAATCCACTCTTCACCATTCCTGGGCTTCCTCCGAAAGAACCGCCCAAGTATGATGAGGCGATCAAGAATAGACGAGCTCATGTAAGGATACTTAGCTTGATTATGCTATTATTAGAGCCCCGCAGATGTTGGTTTGTCAGTTCGTCACATGGGAAGCTTCTGTACTGTCATAAATGATCATGAATTAATGTCCGGTTTTGACCTCTACTTTCATAGTTATTCGCGTTAGTAGAGTAGTGTCAAAATGCCAAAGTTCTTAGTCAAGTTCATAAATAAGTTAACAAGTTTTCAAAACAAATACAAAAACATGTTAGCTAGTAAAATTTGTAACATGATGAAAAAAATTTTCTGTTGAATATTTTGAACATAATTGGATTGGAAGACATTGCTGCCTTAAGCAGCAATGTCTTCCAATCCAATTATGTTCAAAATATTCAGAAGTATGTTTTCTTTTGATTTTGGAAACATGGTAAGTTATTTATGAGGTGTATTGTAGGGTTCGTCGAGTAAGACATGAGGGTCCATTGAATTGAATAAAATTTTAACATCTGATAGGTTGACATGTTATGTGGCGCAATCAACTTATCTGCCAGAAGGTAGCTACGAAAGCTTTCATGTAAAATCTGTCAACACCAGCATTTTATGGCTGAACAAATTGGGACTATTTATGTATTAGAGGTCAAGCGGGGCAAAATTGGCTTCTGCGGTGGGCTTTGGAAATGTCCATTTCGTAACCAAGAGAGTGCTATTTTGGACAATTTTGCAACCCAAATCCCAGGGGTAAGTCGTCGAAAATATTCTCGTGGTCGACACCTGGACATTGTGCCTGGAAAAATATCAATTTTCTTTACCAATTTTAAGCGTTATCTCCTTAACAGTCAAGATCTCTAAAGAAAATTTAAATTTGTTCTTTGTGAAGATCCATTTGCAGGCCAAGAGAACAATGTTTTTGACAATTTTCCACTGGAATCAGTGGCTGCAGTGGCAGATTTTTTATAAAAAGCTTTCTCTTGGCCTGCAAATAAACATTCTTCAAACCGCTGTAGAAGCTGTTTGTAGCTATTTATTATGAAAGGGTTAATGGCTTGATGAAACTTTATAGTCCAAGTAGGAAACCATGTGTATAAATGACACTTGCCTCCTAACACTTTATGTATTAACCCTTACTACTCTGATGTCAAAATTTTAAATTTTCAAATTAAATTAATAGATGAACTGGTGTTCATTTTTCAAAAATTTGGTGGAAAATGGTGCTGTCGTAGACAGCAACATCGTCCACCAAAGTTGTTGAAAAATGTACGAGTTCATCTATTAATTTAATTTGAAAATTTAAAATTTTGACATCAGAGAGTCATTCCTATGGTAAATTATCAAAAGTAATCTCTTGGAATGTGAACGGATGAACATATGCTGAGCAAATTATTTGATTTTTTTTTTATCGATATGATCATTAAACGTTTAAAGAACCACTCATTATTGAACTTATAGGATCACCTGTCTTATGTGACCACCTTTTGGTTTCCAAGGGTCTTTATAGACAGTTTTAACTGTCCATCAAGTAAAATATAATCATTGAGCCACCTGTTCATTTATTGTGTGTGACTCACCTGCCTCCAGTGAGCCTTATTAACACTTATTATCATAAGGGCTAAAAACTAAAATATGACAGGTGTTTCAAAAAGACAGGTGTTTCAAAAAGACAGGTGTTTTACTGTGATTTTGATGCTATTAACCTTTAATGCTCAAATTTGGTCACGAGAATTTCAATTTTCTTATAGAAAAAGTCCATTTAGTAACCTAAAGGAGAGTATTTTTGTCTCCTTTATCCAACCAGTCATTCGTGTCATTTCAGTAGTAAATTTTCCAAAATGGTCTTCACGTGGTCCACTAGTAAACATTTCTAAAGACCGCTGTAGACGGTGTTTTCAGCCAGCTTGACCATTAAATGGTTAACCCTTTCACTGATGATTCCCCATATTTATTTCATTTTCAATCCTACCATATAGGGAAAATGTTGAATATTTTGAAATTAATTTGACTAGAAGCCATTGCTGCCTTAGGCAGCAATGGCTTCCAGTCAAATTAGTTTCAAAATATTCAACAGAATAACTTATATCATAAAGAATATACTTTTTCAGGGATTTGTCGGTGAAGGGGTTAATGTCTATTTATTATTGTCAGTAATCCATCGAGTTGCGTCAATTATCATGTTTCTCAAGGTGATTATTCCGCCATCCAAAGGTGACATCACAAACAATTGCACATATATATATATATATATATAGTCAGTTCAACAATTATGCTGCGTGTGCGTGTCAAGATTTGCGCAGTGTTCAGTTTACTGCTTTAGCAAGACCAATTATTCCAGTTTGATATACGATGCTGTAAGCATTTTTGTGGAGAAAACATTAGTCAAATAGTGTATGGTAGCGAAAGGTTGGCTTCAGTGTTATAAATCTGTTACTGTTATTTGCAACTTGATGTATAAACTAGAAACTTAGCCCGTTAATACTCGTATCAGCCAAAAATGGCCTCTGCAGTGGTCTTGAAAAATGTTCACTTGCTGATCAAGAGAAGACAATTTTTGAAAATTTACAACTGAAATGACTGGCTCGTTAACCGAGCCAGTCATTGCAGTGGTAAATTTTCGAAAATAGTCTTCTCTTTCTCTCCAAATTGACATTTTCTTTGAGAAATTTGAAATTTTGTGGAGAAAATTTAAGGCTTAAAGTTTGGAACACTTCTGCCCAGGATGCAGCATATTAGAAGAGGCTTTAGTATCTGGCCGTAAAGGGATCCATTTATAGCTACATACCCCCCCCCCCCTTCCACACACGCACGCACACTATTTCTAGCTAAGCTCCACCCACTTCATACATGTATTGGAATCGATTTAATACTTTCAAACCTGAATTCCCAGAATCTATATTTCACAGTACTAGCTATACAAGGAAGCTGTGGAATAAATAGATTGAAACTGATTTGACTTTGGAATGTAATTGATACCAGTCGAATTAGTTTGAAAATAAATGTTTATTAAATTGTAATTTCATCAAAGACATACAGTAACTCCTTGTACACTTTCGTGATGGGGCCCCGCATCATTTTCATTGTGACGTTGACTAACTGTTGATGTAATTATTATCACGTTAGTTACTTGGGTGGCAGATCGAATTCCTTCATAGATTGTTAAGTTGATTTTCCTGACATTAAACTTTTAGTATCATAAATTTTCATTGTGTGTTAACATATGAGACTACTACGTTTGCTTTAAATGCTGATATGAAGTAATGCAGTCAAGATAATTCCTTTCAAAATAACTAGTGGGGGATTAACGATGATTTATCTAATGATATTTTTCAAATGTGGTTTAACTGTCTGAACCAGAATTACAGATTTCGGAAATTCATTTTGATTTATGATTTATCGTGGCAACAGGTTCCTCCTGTCAAATTAGTTTCTACCGCTTAACATGTATAGTTACCTCGATGTTGAGATTCCAGTAATTCTATGTCAGAGTGTTAATTAAACTCAGCTGGAAAGTCATGTTAGAGGAGTAGAGAATCAAAGAAGCCTCTCAGCTGGAAAGTCATGTTAGAGGAGTAGAGAATCAAAGAAGCCTCTCAGCTGGAAAGTCATGTTAGAGGAGTAGAGAATCAAAGAAGCCTCTCAGCTGGAAAGTCATGTTAGAGGAGTAGAGAATCAAAGAAGCCTCTCAGCTGGAAAGCCATGTTAGAGGAGTAGAGAATCAAAGAAGCCTCTCAGCTGGAAAGCCGTGTTAGAGGAGTAGAGAATCAAAGAAGCCTCTCAGCTGGAAAGTCGTGTTAGAGGAGTAGAGAATCAAAGAAGCCTCTCAGCTGGAAAGTCGTGTTAGAGGAGTAGAGAATCAAAGAAGCCTCTCAGCTGGAAAGTCGTGTTAGAGGGGTAGAGAATCAAAGAAGCCTCTCAGCTGGAAAGTCGTGTTAGAGGAGTAGAGAATCAAAGAAGCCTCTCAGCTGGAAAGTCGTGTTAGAGGAGTAGAGAATCAAAGAAGCCTCTCAGCTGGAAGGTCGTGTTAGAGGAGTAGAGAATCAAAGAAGCCTCTCAGCTGGAAAGTCATGTTAGAGGAGTAGAGAATCAAAGAAGCCTCTCAGCTGGAAAGTCGTGTTAGAGGAGTAGAGAATCAAAGAAGCCTCTCAGCTGGAAAGTCGTGTTAGAGGAGTAGAGAATCAAAGAAGCCTAAAAAGATTGTGGACTCCAATAAGGTTTGTTGGATCGTGTTGAAATTTCATTTGACTAGGTATTTTGAGGTGCTCCATTGAAATCAGTGATGATATCAAACCAATATGGTTTCCAGATGAATGCTAATCTCAGTTAGATCGGTTTGAAACTTAAAACATTCATTGAAGTCACTCTGAGAAAGAAACCTATGAAAATCGATGATGATCCGAAATACTATAGGCCTATAGGCATTATTAGCTCACCTGGCCAGAATGGCCAAGTGAGCTTATGCCATGGCGACCATCCGGCATCAACTTTTGCTTAAAAATGCTGCTCATTAACCTCTTAGCAGACTTCAACCTAATTTTGCTGGGTAGGCTTCAGAACTTGTGTACAGAATTTTGATTGGCCATCTTGAAATTTCTGAAAAATGGCGGGAAATCGTTTAAAGCGCTGCTCAATAATCTGGGGCAATTGCAACAAGTCTTTGCTGGGAGGATAGTACGCTGGTATGGTTTAGAACTTGTATACAGAATTTCGATTGGTCAATTTTTCCGCCAGTCATCTCGGATTTTCTTAAAATTTATGGAAATCACTTAAAAGCCTACTCGAAGACGGCTTGGCCGATTTCAATCAAACTCGGATGGAAGACCCCTAGCATAATACGCTTTAGAACCTCTATGCAAAATTTTGATTGGTCTATTTTTTCGGCAGCCATCTTGAATTTTCCGAAAAATGGCGGGAAATTGTTTAAAACGCTATTCCTCATTAACTGCTTGAGCAATTTCAAACAGAATTGGTTGGAAGTATACTAGGCTGGTAGGGTTCAGAACTTGTATACAGAATTTTGATTGGTCAATTTTTCAGGTGGCCATCTTGGATTTTCTGAAAGTTTCTTTAAATCGGTTAAAAGGCTGCTCATTAAGCGCTTGAACGAATTCAAACAAACTCAGCTGGAAGGACCCTAAAGTGGTATCCGTCAGAACTTGTATACAGAATTTTGATTGGTCAATTTGTTTGGTGGCAATCTTGAATTTTCTGAAAAAATGGCTGGAAATTGCTTAAATTGTTGCTCTTAATTAACTGCTTGGGCGATTTCAACCAGACTTGCTGGAACGAGGGTGGTAGGCTTCAGAACTTGTATACAGAATTTTGATTGGTCAATTTTTCATGCAGCCGTCTTGTATTTTCTGAATATTTTCGGAAATCAGTTAAACAGTTACTTCTCATTAACCTCTAGGCCAATATTCAACCAAACTCAGCTGAAAGAACACTAGGCCGGTACGCTTCAGAAAATGTATACAGAATTTTGATTTTGATGGTGGCGATCTTGGATTTTCCCAAAAATGGGAATTTGTATAAAATGCTACTCCTCATTAATTGCTTTGGCAATTTCAACCAAATTTGGCTGAAAGGATCCTATTGTCGGAGCGTCTAGAAATTTATTCAGAATTTTGATAGGTCAGTGTTTTGACAGCCATCTCTGATTTTCTGAAAGTTTTCCGGAACCATTTTAAAATGGTACTCCTTCAATCAATAGCCCGATTTCAACAAAACTTGGGTGGAGCGATCCTGTGACAGCGGGTTTCTACATATTAAACGAGAATCTTGATTGGTCAATTTTTTTTTGATGGCCATCTTCGATTTTCCAAAAATCACCCATCATGTCTATTTAAACACAAATGGTTTAAATGCCAATGGTCCAGGTGAGCGCCACAGTCCCTTGGGCCTCTTGTTGAAGTAACTCTGGGAAAGAAACCTATCAAAATCGATGATCCGAAATACTATATAGACATTATATTAGAGACACCTGTGTCCAACTTGAGTCATTTTCTGGATGATATCTCTTCATAGATCTATCCATTGTATAGGTCTATGAAAAAACACCTTTTCCACTTCGACTGACAGGAAACTTAGCTGTCCGACTGCTACAAGTCACCGGACAATAATTTCAATGGGCAATAACTCTGGAGCTGCTGAATATTTTGAAAACCATTTGACTGAAATTGTTGGTGGCTTAGCTCTTTATTTATTTTCTTAGGATTTTTTGGGTGTGGTGTTGCCCCAAACAAATAATATAAATTGGTCATTTGATACTGGTTTTGCTTCCAAATGTATTTTGTGTTTTCTCATTTTGCACACAGAGTCCTCAGACGAATGCGTTACTGTTGCTGGACAGCGCACTGAACGCAGCGACAGAGGAGGCAGCACGTGCCGGCAAAAGTCAGAGCACAATGGATGATGTTCTCGAGATTCTGATTAGAAATGGAGGTATGGATCAAATGCTATCTTCATTACCAGGATTATCTTCATTACCAGGATAGGATGTTAACCCTTACCACTCTGATGTCAAAATTTTAAATTAAATTAAAAGATGATCTGGTGTCCATTTTTCAATACATTTGGTGTAGACAGCAACATCATCCACCAAAATTGTTGAAAAATGGACACCAGTTTATTTGTTATGGACACAGTAAAAGACAGAATATTGACACCAGAGTGGTAAGTGTTAATGCGATTCTAAATGAAACCAGATTTTTGCATTGAAATAATAGTGTGTTGCATTGAAATAATAGTGTGACATGACCATGCGATATAACATTCGTTTATTGACCACCTTTCAATTACCCTTTGGACATAGTATTATTTTGCCATTGAGAGCGCATCCATCTTGTCTCTGCTCAGTGGTATCTGACATCATTCACGGTCAAGTAAGCTGAATTTAATGGCGACTGCGGCTCTTCGGTGATAACTTCTAAATTACATACACAGCATCAGTTATAAACTGATTTGACTAGAATTCATATCCAAGTCAGCGATATAAAAACTAATCTGTTAAATATTTTTCAATTAAATTTGCAAAACGTTGCTGCTGTTCAGGACAGCAACACTTCACCAAGCCTAGTCTCAAAATATTCAACATTTTTCCAACAGGCTCGCATAGGATTTTCACGTTCTGAGTTTATTGGGATTTCAACTTAGGGCATAAGTGAAATTGACACACAATCATATTACGACCGTAAAGCATATTGACCTATAGATGAATTTATCACTACGACAAGAATATAATTTACTAGCTTGCTTTTACACCTGAGCCAGAATGACGTCTTGGATATTGGGTGAAATGCCATGCAATGGCAGCTTCAGTAAACTTAGCGAATATAATGAAATTTCACAATCAAACATCAACTATCTTTCTTTGATGACTAAGTATCGATATGAAAATTGCGTCTTGCTTACATGCGTCACACTCTATTATTTTAAAATGTAATTCTTGCTCCATTTAGAATTGCTTTAATGTGATTTAGTGCATCCTTAGTCATGACACAGTCAGCTCTATCAGATGTGTACAAACTTTGACAGACAGGCTTAGCAACAGACAAACTTATACTAGATGAGAGTCACATCTAAAGATTTTATCTGGAACTGTTCAATTATTTATTATTGTATGGATAACAATTATGACAAAGTTGTTGCTGCCTTAGTCAGCAACAGCTTTGTCAAATTGCTCTTCAAATATGCAGAAGGTGTCAACTGAAAGCTATGATTATTTTAGAATGTTTAGACTGAAAGCTGTTGCAGCAAGAATTTTTAATTCAGATTTGTATCAAATCTACAGCGAGTATCTCTCACATTGCCTGCTAATTATTTTGACAATAATTTGACTGAATACTATTGTTATTGATAGCAGCAACTTTCACACACATTATTGTCAAAGTATGCAACAGCTTTCTCATATTCTTTCCTGAACTTGATAAACTTGCAGTATTGAAAATATACACTAATATATAGAAAAGGTATAGCGTACAGTAATGTCTCAAGTTCTCAACGTGACCTACTTTTCATTGTTCATTAAACATCATCTAAAAGTCTATCCATGATTTTTGTCGCAACATTAATTTCAAGAAATTTGCCCATTTAGTCAGCAAACTGACTATATAGATGCATGATAGCTTAAGGCCTGAATCATATATCAAAAATATACAAGTGTGACCTACTTTTCACAGTTCACTGAACATCATAGAAAATTCCTGGCTGGCTTGTAGATTTTCGTATACAGTGATAAAACTTAGTCCATAGATGCACCCTTTTCACAGTTCAATGTACATCAAGTGTCCAGGCTGTATACTCAACACTGCATTGTTATCTTACCTGGCCAAAATGGCCAAGTGAGCTTATACCATGACGTCCGTCCATCAGTCATCCTTGTCAGTTTGTCAGCTTTTGCTTTAAAACGCTACTCCCCATGAACTGTTTGGCGAATTTCAACATAATTTAGCTAGAAGGACCCTATGGGCGTAGGCTTCAGAACTTGTATACAGACTTGATTGTTCAATTTTTACCTCACCTGGCCTGAAACCTGAAAGTCTGTCATAAATGTTTAATAGGCCACTAAGTTAAGGAATTGTATGTCTACTATTTAATAATAGGCAGCAACAGCACCCAGTCAAATTAGTTTCAAAACATTAAACAGCTTACCTGTACAGTTTTCTGGAAATTGAGATTTTTGAAGCGCAGGAATCATTCGCGCCAAACACAGGCAAAGTGTGGGTGTGTGGGGGGGGGGGGGGGGTGCGAGTTTAGCTAGAGATGTGCGTGGCATGACTAAAACTGGATTCCTCGATTCCTTGAATAGGTAGAACTTTGGTCTATGAAGAATTAATTTTAACATTATGTTGCCACCAGGTGTGTGTACCTGTACCATACATGGGTTATCACCTGTGCTCGCTATGTGAAAGGAGATAGAAACTAAATTCTTATCATGATTCATATGACATACTGATGACATATTAGTACATTGTGTCCTTGCAGTCTTCACAATAAATAATAATATTAATAATTGTTATTTTATTAACAGAACTGCCACCCAGTGCCGCACAGGAACCACCCCCAACACCTAAAGCCACTTCTTCTGCAGGTGCTGCCATGACAACTATGCCAAGGAGCCAGTCAGAATTCACATCATTGTTGGGCAGCAATGAATCAGACAATTTAAACGTGCCTAATTTATTGACTTCGACAGTTGCATCGTCTAGTGTGGGTGTTCTGTGCTTTAGTGAATTAGCATCTATGTTTACTTTAGCCAATCAGGATGCAGGAACAGCTACGATTAGCAGCTCAAGCCATAGTCCGAGTGAAGTGCATATTAAAAAAGAGCCTCCATCATCTCCACCAGCATTTGTGATTAGTATTCCTGAGACTGGCACAGGCACAGTGCCCCCAGAGTTATCATTTGCCGATGGTCTTGCGTCCAATCTAGACATTGACTTTAGTAGCATGGAGTGGACCACAGATCCTAGTCTTTCACTTGTGCTCGATGATAGTAACATGTTAGGATCACATGACATATCAAGATTGATGCCGGCGCCATCTGCTGTTAGTATGGCGTCAACTTTAACAACAATGTCATATGGCAACCAGAAATACAATCTGGTAAATACTGTTCTAATGCCATCCAGTGTTGCGAGTAGTGGTGCTGCGATATCGATGCCGATGCATCCTAATCTATTGAATTCTGGAATCGGTGCAGCATCGTCACCAAAACCTGCGAGTACACATGGCTCTGATTCAGATTTGGCCGTACTTGGTTTGAACGATCCTGATAATTCCAATATGCAGATGGATGTTTCTGATTGGCTGGATGTTATAATGCCGAGTACAGGACTTACACCGCTTAGCACAAATGCACCAGTATCATTCCCATCTGATCCAGTGCTAACGCCGAAAACACAACAGGAAGTCCTTGATCTGTTTAATTTTGACGAGATGGACTTTAATAATCCTAATGAATTACAGGGTGCTTTGAACTGGGAAAAACTTACTGAAGCCAGTTCTAGCTAGTGAGTAGTAGTGCTAATAAACTGCAGGAAACTGGTCAAGACTAGTTCAAGCGAATGAGCCATGTCCAAACTGATTGTGACAATAATAATAATAAGAAGGAGAATAGTAGGGCATTGTTCTCCTCTTATCAAGCCGTACAAAATTTAGTTTTGCAGCGGTCTTGAAAAAGATTGATTTTGCAGGTCAGACGAAGAACATTTTTTGAAAACTTATCAGTGGGAAACATGATTGGCTCAATGACTTTGCAAGTCGTTCCAGAGCTCAGAAAATCAAAAATTTTGTCCACAATATGTCCATTTGCAGACCAAGAGAGGACTATTTTTTTAAGAAAAGGTACTGGTCACTGGAATAACAGGCTTGGTTACTGAGCCAGTCATTCCAGTGTTAAATTTTCAAAAATGTTCTCTTGGCCTGTAAATAGACATTTCTCAAGAGGACTGTAGAAGCCGATTTTAACCAGCTATAAAGTGAGTGCTTCTAGCACTCCCTAAAATATTGACAGGTTTCGGTATATTCGGTAAATATATCAAAATTTACCAGATGGCTGCCGCTTTGCAGCTTATGCTAATTAAGAATTCATTTAAATATGTTAATATTTATTCAATGTTGTGAACGAAGTACATACGTTAGAACATATCAATTCTATGGTTTACTTATACACACACACGCACGCACGCACACACATAGTTCTATTATATCAAATTGTAATTCAATATTATGATTATTAAGTACCAAGAAACTGGTGCCAAGATCACCCATGAATCCAAGACACGGTGGTAATATTAATGCGTGGTCTTACTAAATGGTAATTTCAGATTACTAAATTTCACTCACTTTTAGAAAATTTCTAGCTATGCCCTGCCAATTTCTAGCTTTGAATTCCCAGAATCCTAATTTCAAGGATATATATATATATATATATATATATATATATATATATATATATATATATATATATATATATATATATATATGAAAGCTGATGAATAATTTGAAACTAATTTGACTGGGAGCTGTTGCAGCAACATACACTGCAGCAGCTCCCAGTCAAATTAGTTTCAAACTGTTTAGCAGAACATTTATTAAATTGTAAATTCATCAAAGACATACAATTTGCACACTTGATAGACTTTTTATTGTTCATGACGGATATAGATGGCGTCGGCTAACTAATGACGTAATTAATTATGACATCCGATACTTGAGTCACTGATTGGATCCTTTCATTATTGACTGCTTTCTATCATAACTGTATTAACTTTATTAACCCTTGCATACCAAAAAGTGACAAGTTATTTATGATGTAAGGCATATTCTGTTACATATTTTGAAACTAATTTTGCTATAAGCTGTTTCTACTGCTCACAGTCAAATTAGTTATAAAATATTGAGCGGCTTTCTTTGAAATTAAAACATTGGCATTTCAAAGGTTAAAGCTTTAAAATTGATGCCATGCTAAATATTAAATTCTAATATAGACCAATAACAAAATGGTACTTGTGCATGTCTGGATTACAGTAGGTGAAGGCAACAACTATTACATAGCTTTAGAGGGCTAAGTGTCTCGCTCAATCATGTAATCCTCATTTTAGCTATGTATGACCGTAATTATTTGCGGAGCGTCATCCAAGAACCAGAAAAATGGACCAAGTTAACTGTTCCCACCAAAGCCAGCAGACTTCACGCAGAGCTCACGTCTTCATTGTCTTCATCGAGTAGAGTGAATTTACTGACTCACCAGTGATGCATTGTTGTTAAACAACAATCATTACTTCCTGTTGTTGACAAATATTATAGCAGACCAGAAACTAGTCGGGGCCAATGTTTCGGCTCAATTTTCAGTGTTGTACATATGGTGGTGGCAGAATCTGCGACTGACGACCACTCCACTCAGATTTATTCATGTTAGATATGGTAGCTTTTAGTGTAACACTGCATGGAGATTGTGTCCTTGAAGAGTGAACATTGGAAAAACACCTCATCAACAGAGTACAGATAACAATTTCATTGTTGCCATTGCGAGTATGCATGAAAGATAATTATGTCAGTGCCTTCAGAAAATGAAGCCAGTTTGTAATTGTAGAGAAAACATATACATTAATTCTTCAACATTGAAATTCCAGTAGCTCGATTCATGAGAATTTAAGAAGAAAGGTGTTGAATATTTTGAAAATAGTTTCACTGAAAGCCATTGTAGGATATAAGGAATATTTGGTTGGGTTTGTTAAAGGTAATTTGGCTGGATGTCATTGCTACCCAAGGCAGCAATGGCTCTCGGTCATGTTATTTTCAAAACTGTTTGCCTGTAGAGATTAACTCGGCATAGATTGTAATGTCCTGGTTGAATGATGTCATCTGTGTGGCTTTTTATCAAATGAGGTATGAATTGAAATAGAGGGATCATTTCTAGCTATGCTGCCACCAGTTCTAGCTAAGCTCCGCCCGCTGCTTTGTTAAATCTCACTTAAAACATGCTATTTATCTCTGTGGCAACAACAGCTCCTCATCAAATTAGTTCCAAAATAATAATGAGAATTAGTTACTTCTCCACAATGTTGAATTTGTTTGAGTGGAGCTTTCATGACAAATGGACCTTTCCAAGTTTATCCATCCATCATATGACGTCATAATCAACTGCATGACGTGGATAGTGACATCATAATCAATGACGTCATGAATGACGTAGATAAGTACGTCGCAAACGCATAATTGAAGGACTATTCGTTGTTGTACGAATTGTATGTCTTTACTATTTAATCAATATTCTGTTGAATATTTTGAAACTAATTTGACTGGGCGCTGTTGCTGCCACAGTGACGTAGCCAGGAACTGCCAGTTAATGCTAAAGACGTAACCACATGGTCACCAAAGCTACATTCGAGCAAATTCAATATCCCGCAAAGATAAATTTTACTTATTCTGATTTATCCTGTGATCGGAAACAACATTTTGGAACAGAATCTTTATTAACCCTTAGCACACTGATGTCAATATTCTATCTTTTACGGTCTCGATAGCAAAGAAACTAGTGTTACTTTTTTCAACAATTTTGGTAGATGTTGCTGTCTACGACAGTACCATCTTCCACCAAATTTGTTGAAAAATAACCACCAGTTCATCGCTAACTTTAATTTGAAAATTAAGAATTTTGACATCAGAGTGGTAAGGGTTCAATTGTAAATTCATGAAAGACAATATTCAGACACTTTTGTAATGGATCATAGACACTCGTGACGGACCTACATCATTTTGATTATGACATCAGATACTTGTGGGTTCTAAGGGGCAAAACATAAAAGTATAGATATCAATGACTCAGTGAAATTTTTTTCAAAATACTCATCAAGTTAATTATTGTAATTATCATTTATGACATTTAGAATTAATTAGGTTAGTTAATTAGTTATCATTATCATTATAATTAAATGCCCAGCATAATCTTGACCATTATCTCGTATATTAATAAAATGTTGTCTACAATGGGCATGAGAAGTGTCAATTTACAGACCAAGAGAGAGCCTATTTTTGAAAATTTACCCCCAGTGATGGACTTGATTACAGAACCAGTCATTTTAGTGGTCAAATTTTCAAAAATTTGCTTATCATGGCCTATAATTGTATTAACGTGACAATTAAATGATTAACCCTTTAACTCTCAAATTGACCACAAACGTCTTCTGCAGTCGTCTTGAGAAATGTTCATTTGCAGACCAATAGAAGACTATTTTAATAATTTACCACTGGAATGATTGCCTCGATAACCAAGCCTGTCATTCCAGTGATAGATTTTTTTTAAATGGTCCACTCTTAGTCTGCAAATGGATATTTTCTTTGAGAAAAGTTTTCGTTAACAAATTTGAGTGTTACGGGGTTAATGATATATATACTTGTAACATTTCAGTCCAGGTGAATTCTGCTAAGTTATTTAATTAATTAATAAATTCAGGTAAATGCAAGTGTAAATTATTGTGTGGCTTGAAGATTTATTGTTGCGTATTGGTGTTTAGTTTGGTTTATTGCTACAGTGAAGAAGTAAATTTCATGAAGAAGAAAAACTTATCTGTTCGAAATAAACAGAAATAAAAATAGTTTGGAGTTATTTAATGTTTGCCTTGCACGAAGTATGCGTGTGTGTGTGATTTTGTATAATTATTATTATTGATTATTCATGCCGATAATACGTTATTGCAGTCTGTTACATTGGTTATCATTATATTAGTTAATTAATATTATATTTGTTGATATGGGTCCAGAAGCACGGAATGTTTCTTTTATTTTGTTGTGCTTAGCTGTCTGTCTGCTGAATTTTTACAGACGACATTTTCCATGGTGGTTAACTGTGGCTATGCTGAATATTTTGAAAACAATTTGACTGAAAATTGTTGTTGGCTAAGCCACCAACAACTTTCAGTCAAATTATTTTCAAAATATCCAGCATGTCCAGTGTTATTGCCCATTGAAGTTATTGTCTGATGGCTTGCAGCAGCCAGACAGTTAATTAAATATAAGCAAAAACAGTTTTAGCAAATATTACGATAAAAATGTTAGTTATTGCCTTTCCTCGCTCCTCCTACATTAGCCACCACAATGATCGCTGTATATCTAGCATATATCTTGTTGAGTATTGGTTTAACCATTCTTCATTGTACCTATGTGTCCTACACTGTTCAGTATTTTCTACGTTATATCATTAATACATACATTAATCATGTGCCTTGAACATTGTCATTATAATTCACCTTTTCACTTTATCCATCCATCATATGACCTCATAATCAATTATGTGGTGTGTATGCTGACGTTTCAATCATAACGTCATGAATGATTGGAAATATTCTCGCTTTAACGCTTACTAGTCCAACACGTACGAATTGGATGTCTGCTATTTAATAAACATGCTGTTGAATATTTTGAAACTAATTTTACTGGGCGCTATTTCTGCTGCCATAGGCAGCAACTGCACCCAGTCGAATTAGTTTCAAAATATTGAACAGCTTACATGCATAGATTTCGGGAAATTGATAGTCAGGGAGTTCAGAGATCGATCGATCCCAACACGATTGAGGTGTGGGTGGATGTTAGAGATGGACGGGGCATAACTAAAACTAGAAAGGTCCATTGCCATCATAAGTCTCATATGTACATAGAAATCTATATATTTTCCTTTCTCACAAGTGATAGGGGTTGTTTCACGAACTGATCGAGCACATCTGGTAGGACCAAAATTGTATACAAAAACAAATTTGGTCTGTGAGGAAACAAACAACGCGTTATGCTCAGTTGTCTCTGGTCAGAGCGGTTACGTGATATTTAGCGTAGGCAATTTCACTGAAACACACCTATTTATAGGTGTATGTACATAGGCTGCAATTGTTTCATATCTCTCCTCCCTTTCGGAAACATTGTTTCTGACAATTTCATTGGCTGATTATCTTTAACAGTGAATATGATTGGACAAGGAAATTGTGGGAAAGATCTTTAAGGAAGAGAAGAGAGTAGATGAATGGAATGAGTCTGTAAAATGAGTATCCAGTTTCCAGTTTATTGTTCAATAGCAATTACTATCATTCTTCTCACATAGGAGTAGTTAGCTGCCATATCGCTATTTACTGGTCATATATAAAGTAAGGGAGATAACTCTTGGTCCAGGAAAATATACTTATACAAATGAGCAGCAACACTTGAACTTGATGGTACAATTTGTTTGGTCGTGATCCAAGAAAATCTAAAATATCTTTTCTTGCACAAATATTATATAATCTAAGAACATTGGGTGTTAGAAGATAGGATGATGCAAGTACAAAGTAAAGATGCAATTGAACCCTTTAACACTCATATCAGCTAAAAACAGTTTCATCAGGGGTCTTGAGAAATGTCCATTTGCAGACCAAGAGAAGACTATTTTTGAAATTTTACCACTGGAATGATTGGCTCGATAATCGAGCCAGTCATTCCAGTGGTAAAATTTCAAAAATAGTCTTCTCTTGGTCTGCAAATGAACATTTTCTATGAGAAAACCAAAATTTTCATGAACAAATTTGAATGTTAAAGGGTTAAAGATGAGTGTCTTGCGGTGTGGTGTTCTCTCTCTCTCTCTCTTGAGTATTACAGGCTGGTTAGATTAAAGTTTATTGTCCCGGAATCACTAACCATTGTAGTGACCAACTTAAGATGAGCTAACATCAAGTAAAAAAATGATTGAGAGATGTATTCACGTGGACGGCTTTTAATGTTTGTGCGTTGTTAAAACACCTTGATTGAAAGCGGGTTGGTCATTAGCATAATGGATTTGTTATTGTTAAGCAGGGATTATTTTAGCGATCGGGTGAAGGGCATTGGATTTGCACTTTTGAAACTTTGGCTAGGTGAAGTCAATTTCTAAAGAATGCCACGGTAAGTTTGGGTGTGAATTTTCATTTTCGCTCGCGTCTCACATGTGAAGTTATTTCTGAACTTACTGTATGAGCTATCCTCCTTGCCAAATGTTACCAGTAAATGGTTAAGTAATTAACCAATTATTAATTAATTATTGTACTTTATGTGCTGTCAAGAAAACTATAAAACGTATTCTTATTTTAGAAATTTACCTGAAGCCATATTGGACCAATATCATAGACCAATAATAATAATAATAATAATAATAATAATAATTAATAATAATCTGATTTACTCGGTGTTAGTTCAAAAATAAATTTAGATCTTTTCAAAACATGAAGATAATTTTCTCCAGGAATAGTTCATGACCACGCTCGTTTACCGGCCGACCATATCCTTGTTTTTCAAACCTTTTCTGTCTAGTGAGAACTACGGGAAGGAATTTAATATTTTACGCTAATTTGACTGGAAATTTTTGCTACCTTAGACAGCAACCGCTTTCAGTCAAATTAACGTTATATTAAACAGAATATTTGAATGTTTTACGTTGTAAAGAAGTGGTTGTATCTCTGTCGACTTGTAGGCAATGTATTAACTAATGTCTCTCTCTCTCTCTCGCTCTCTCTCTCTCTCTCTCTCTATCTCTCTCTCTCTCTCTCAGCTCTTATTTATGCATGCGGTTCTCTCAAATATACTTGGGCCAACTAAAAACAGCTTCTGCAGTACGCTTGAGAAATGTCCATTTGCAGACTAAGAGAAGACTATTTTTTGAAAATTTACCACTTGAATGACAGATATTCCAGTGGTAAATTTTCAAAAATAGTATCCTTCTGCAAATGGACAATTTCTATGAAAAAAATTTCAATTTTCTCAAACAAACTTGAGAATTAAAGCATTAATTTATCAGCAGCGCCTTCACTCAAATGTTTTCAAAATAAAATAATAATAATAAGAGCATCACATATAACTTTCTTAAAATATATACTTGAACTTTAACTCAAATATTATGCACATAGACGTGTTCATACGATTCATTCTACCCACCCTAGTTTATAGTGCTAATTTTACATGTAACATTTACACTAGTTTATTGTACATAGTGTTATAGTCTGCTGTTCAGTTTAAAAACACTGTTTCTGTTTAACTCTCTTACTGCTGCAAGCCACCAGACAATTTTAATGGGCAATAACTCGGGACCTGCTGAATATTTTGAAAACTATTTGTCTGAAAGTTGTTAGTGGCTAAGCCACCAACAACTTTCGGTCAAATTGTTTTCAAAGTATTCAGCATATCCAGAGTTAAGCCCCATGGAAAATGTTGCCTGCAGGAATTCAGCAGCCAGACAGTTAACGCAACAACAGCTTTCAGCGGCACTGTTTTCTCAAATAACAGTAGTATAGTTTTCGGCTCGCTTGCTCCTAGAATCTCTCGTCATCTTAGTTATACGACCCAGCTTTTGTTTGCCAGTTAGTAGTACTACGTGTTGTTTGACATTCCAACAATTGGCTGCACATGTCCTTTGCCTTAGCATTTATCTATGTTTTTGTATGGTTGAATACAGTGTCATATTAATAATAATATTAATAATAATAATAAATTAATTAATGAATCTAATAATATAAAGTATGATATAACCAGTGTTGTTAATTCATGGTTACTAATTGTGGCATGCCGCGAGATGTTTTCCATTTATGTGCATATATAGTGTTTAATTATTAATTTAACAAAATTATATAAAGTATGAATTTACTAAATGGGTGGATTATATTTAAGCATGCAATGAAACTGGGCTTGATTTCGTAAAACTTTACACCTGAGAAATTTCACTCGAGTCAATTTCTATGGCAACAGTACAGGTTTAATCAAATTTAAATTTTCCGTTGAAATTTGCTACACTGAGAAATTTTCTCATCTTTGTAAAGTTTTATGAAATTCACACCAGGTTATTAACGGCCCCTGTATGTACCAGTGATGTCGGCACTATTCACACGTTGCCCCTTTAATGACTAAATTTCTTCAAAAAATTTTATTATTTACTTGTTGAATGTCCATTTGCAGGCTAAGAGAAGACTATTTTTGAAAATTTACCACTAATGACTGACTCGGTAACCGAGCCAGTCATTACAGTGGTAAATTTTCAAAAATAGTCTTCTCTTGGCCTGCACGTGGACATTGCTCGAAACCACTACAGAGGCCGGTTTTGGCCGTTTTCGACACAGAAGGATTAAGCGAGATAGGTTTGGTTGGGTCGCAAACTGATAGATATTTAAGTGTTGTGCTCCAAGACCAAAATGTGGTTGGTATCTCAGTCACAAACAATTTTAATTTAGTCTTAGTCAAGGTTGTCATTGTTGACAGATTTCACTATAGGTAATCTATAGTAGTGGATCCAGGCCTGACATGGTCCGGTGATAAAGGTGTATGATGGTGGAGGTGTGGGGTGGTTGAGGGCCCGATACATGCTCCTGTATTCTTGGGCCATAGAAAATCTTATGAACATTTAAAATATTGACCCTTATAACACTACTAATGCCAGAACAGTTGTTACATAGTAAGTAGATGAAATGCTAATGTACATTTTGGAAACAATGTTACTGAACGTTGTTGCTGTGAAACACGGCAACACCATACCAGGATATGACTTCTAAAATGCATATTAGTTAGACTACGAAAGGGAATAGAAATCTGAAATTATGAACGTTAACTTACTGTGCTAAAAATTTGTCATAGAAAAAATCCATGGAAAATATTAATCATTTCTGGCTTTCACCGATGAATTCCCCATATCTCATTTTCAAAACAATCATATAGGAAAACTGTTGAATATTTTGAAATTAATTTGGGCAGCAATGGCTCCCAATCAAATTAATTTTAAAATACTTAACAGCATAAGTTATATATCGTAAAGAATACACTTTTTCCAGGATTCATCAACCATTCACTACTTACCTTCCAGGAAATAGCCAGTTTGTGGGACATACCCGGTAAGAGATGAGAATGACGCAAGAATAGACCTTATACATAATATATAATGTCATGGTTTGCTTAGATAAGGATAGCAAACCCCCCCCCCCCCCCCCCCTCCACCATCACCTCATATTGTGCTGAAAACATCTGCTCTGGGTCCACCCATGAAATGTAAGGTAATGAATTCTTTGTATTTGGCATTATTAGCAATGTATGTAAGTAAATATATATATATTGAAAAACTATGCAATAACTGTTAAGGGATGAATTCTCTCCTCTTGTGTGATATATTGATAATTACTGATGTGTTTCTCGGCATATATCGACTCAATTGTTTTGTGAATGTTTCTTACTATTTATATAATAAAGAAAATTAACATTTTGCACTTAGACATCCCTGTCTATAAAGACTGGCTTATAGAGAAGTGAAGGCTGGTCAGTAGTTACAGGTAGCATCTGAATGCAATTTGAAATAGTTTATGCTTTTCTGACGGCCATAATGTGTTAATGGTTCTTAAAGAACCATCAGTTTGTCACTCAGAAGATACAATAGTCTTTATAGACAGATTTGATTGTATATGTCAGTACCATGGATCGCTCGGAGGCATATTTATACCCAGTTTAGCTAGCTAGCCCTTAACTCGCCGTTGCATCCTATAGATTGTCATATATACGAGTTACTATTCTTTACTTTATAAGGGGACCATTTATGTCGTTATCCCCTTGTAATTCAGCAGAGACTTTTGGCGTGATCCGAACAAAGTCGTAACATCTGAAAACGTTTTACAATGTGATAAAAACTGGAGGTTGAGTGTCTGCAATCTCTGATGTGCTCCTGTATAACGTGTGCGCTTTCAACGCAGTAGGAAACGCAGGCATGGATTCGGAGATAACCGAGCCAGTCATTCCATTGGTAAATTTTCAAAAATAGTCTTCTCTTGGTCTGCAAATGGACATTTTCTTAGAGAAAATGGAAATTTTCTTGAACAAGTTCGAGGGTTAAAGGTTTAACATGGTATTTAACATTGGAGTTTTATTTTATATCAGTATGTTAATTTCGAGACCGGGTTACAGGGATGGTGTTGAATATTTTGAAACTAATCTGACTGGAAACTCAGCAACAGCTCCCAGGCAAATTAATTTGAAAATATTGAACAGAATGTTCCCTAGTTCCTAAAGAATTTGTCGTTTCTGGTCTGTGAAGGTTTTCTTTTATGTGTTGGAATTTTACCCTTTAATGGTCAAGACAGCCCAAACTGGCCTTTGCGGTGGTTTTGATGTATTCCCGTTTGCTGTCCAAGAGATTATTTTTGAAACTTTCTCCCTGGAATGACTGGCTCAATAACCGAACTAGTCATTCCAGTGATAACTTTTCAAAAATAGTCTTCTGTTAGCTTTTCAAAAATAGTCTTCTGCTAGTCTGCAAATGGAAATTCAATAAGTAGAAAAACTCATTTTCTTGCCCAAGCTTTCTCCATACTCATACATACCACCAATTTTTAATTTTTTAATTAAATTAAAACTGAACTGGTGTTCATTTTTCAACAAATTTGGTGGACGGTGCTGCCGTCAGAGATGGCAACATCGTACACCAAACACCAATATTGTTGAAAAAAGCATACCATTTTCTTAGCTATTAACATTGGAAAAGGTAGAGTGGTAAGGGTTAACCCTTTAACACATATCAGCCAAGAACGGCTTCTGCACTGGTCTTGGAAAATGTCCATTTGCAGACCAAGAGAAGACTATTTTTGAAAATTTACCACGGATTGACTGGCTCGATAACCGAGCCAGTTATTCCAGTGGTAAATTTTAAAAAATAGTCTTCTCTTGGTCTGCAAATGGACATTTTCTATAAGAGTTACGTGTTAATTCTGGTTCCATGGTACTGGTATATCATAGTCACTTTAGTATGCATTGGAACTCGTGTGCGTGGTGGATGCTGTTGTCATTGTCTTTGTTAAAGATTATTATCTAGGAGTTAATTGTATATAGAGTTCACCCTCCATACTGTGCATTTTATGCACATCATTCAGCTGTGAGACATTGAATAAACTGGCTTGTGTTGAAATAACGTTTGTTTGTTCTTCTGAAAACAACTTAATGAGTTGATGTACCTGCGAAGTAAACTCCATTCGGAGTGAACAACATATACACTGAACTTGAGAGATTCACTGCTGATCATCAGTTATCACATAGCAGCAAATTATCAACCAATCACAGCCCATGTCATCTTGAGGTGCAGATCCAAGCTGTGATTGGTCGGCCATTTGCAGCACATATGGCCAGGGAATGTTCCTATTAAGTGTTACAGCAGAACACGCACAACCTCCACAGACCTGAACTGTGTTCCTTCAAATTGCCCCCACTCGACACCATCTAAATACAGTTGCGCTCACATAAGTAGGCTCTCACCCTATAAAAGAACAGCAAATGTCCACACAAGGAAATGGGTAGGATTGCACTTGGGTGTAGTCTTTGCTTAAATTCAGCATGCTCCTTGTTACAGGCGTTGTGTAGCGCGCTCTCAAACTCAGGTATCATGTGTAGAATTCTGCAAAGGGCAACAACCTCGATACTTATCGCAAGTAAACAATCATTTATTGTTGATCACAATTGCTTTAACATTGAATGTCCTAATTCCCATGACTAGCAACATAACATAATAATCTATATTTTTAAGTTATCATCTACTGTGATGTTAAGATCAGAACCAGACATGGCGAGTAACTTTTGGTCTAACATATGCCGAAACACCATCTTAATACTCTGCAATCAAAACCGGTTTCCCTGTGTCATAGAATAGAGAAAAAATAGAACTACATTATTATAAACGGGTCCCGCGAAGTCTGGCATTAACATTTCCAATCTGACCTGGTTGTCATTCAAATAACCAGCTAAGTAGTCGACATCATAGGTCTTCAAATTGTACAGATTTTGTGTGCGTAAACTGTTATTGCCCTTGTTCACTAATACAAATCATGCTATGGGAAAATGTCCAAGGAAGACATTGTCCAGATCCATACTTTCCTTGTGTTTAGCTAGGGTAAAGTAATTTACAATGCCACTCTTAAGCAACAGAGTCAATGCTTGGTTAGTTGTTCTAGCGCAGGCTTAACTTTGTATGATATCAAAAAAGAGACACGTGGTCAATCTTCACCCTATATATAAGTATTTGCTACAGATATGAGGCTGGACTTGTCCTGACTCCTCAATCTAAGAGACTTGAAGGATGATATAAAAAAAAGATTAAATCGATATGATTACTACTGATGATCTTAGACAGTTTCTGTTTATAGCCTAATTTATTAGCATGGTCATTGTCAGGATGTACGCAGTATCCTTACGCTGAAATGATGTGGATAGTTGCCGTCCTGCAAGTATTTGAAGAGCATCTCGATGAATGTTCTGTAGACATACATGTGCGTGCGTCCATGGTTATTAGAGGATATCCTTTAGTTGTACTCTCTTAGCAGCTTTATGATATGAGCCTTTGTGTAAAGTTCACGTTGACTTGACTCAAGAAATCTTTTTATACCCTTCTTACTGTTGTGAGTCTACTCGATTGTAATATGCCTCCACTACTGTTCACTGAGCTATCATTTTACCAATGCACATTCCACTGCTTAAGAGGTCAGAGGTGATGCATATGCCAGTAGTGTGAGCATCTTTGCAAGCCCTCGTTCCGTATTCTTATCTAAGTGGGTGTTAATGTCTACCATTTATGGACATGGACATTCACTTGGAGCATTAGATAGTTCTAATGTGAATCCATTTACAAGCCTTATAGTCACCCTTAGTTATTTGGATCGTACACTATTCTCACCTTCGCCTTGAATAGTGTAATTTCTTATACTACAAAGTTCAATGGTGCAATCAGTTGCGCGACTATAATGCGCTTACGCTCCCAATGCTCTGTGTTGGAGCGATCCTTTTTGGGTGGTTTGTAAGTTAGTTTGTAATATGAATGTTGTGGTATAGTGAACCACATGTTAGAGTATTGTACACTAGCTATCCCAACTTACTGTCCAGTACCATATCTGGGTAGCAATTTTTTCTGGTATTACATCAGAGAGGAGGTAATCGAGAGAGTTGTGCAGAAGTGCATGTTCAACTTCGCTCACTCCTTTTGATCAGTGATTATACAGGCCTTATGCAAACGACCACATACAAGCTTTTTAGGATTCCAATGTCATTGAAGACTACAGTGTCTATTAACACATCCGTAGCCAGGTATATTATCTACTCTCTGGGAGCATTACCGCCGCAAATATACCACATTCTTTCATTGACATTGTCATGATTACTCACTGAATCCGTATCTTGAACTCGCTTCTAGCACACCAGCTCAACGAATGAAGACCCAAGAATTGAATTCATAATGAAGTATTCCTGTTCTCCGATTCTATACAGTGATGCCTTTTCTGCCTTGCTCACTCTCTGAAATTCTTCGGAATAGAACGTGCATACTACTGCATCCCCGTCATAATCAGAAATCCTGTACATACTGTGCAAATTACATACCAAATCTTTAATTTAAACAATCTCTGACCACAAGGCTAAATATTGCTCCTTAGGCAGTCTCTTACTTGTTACTTGCCCTGTAGATACTGCCTCTCCACCTCTAGACGAACCATCAGCCGAGATTGGACTTGTAAACTATATATTGGTCATGTAATCATTATTTCAGTCTTGTACCATGCAAAAATTCTGAGCAGATTGTTTTTCTCAACGAAGTGGGTTGTATTCAGGATTAGTTTAATCGGATCATCTGTCAACTGTCTCAACCATGGTGTGCCAGCTGTTTGAAGTATATTATCTATTCTACTGAGATGAGCATTGCGAACATCCTCGAGGCTTGGACAGGACAAGATGAAGTGAGCAACTCTTTCTACTGCAGGTTTGCACAGTTGGTACTCGGGGAGCGGGTATGGGTAAATCCACCGAACATGCTTTGAGGCCTGTTAAGGTTCTGTATTCTCCAATTCCCAAACAGGATGGCATCTGCCAATAGTGCAGGCTTTCAGGTTGATGAATGATAATGTTATTTTGGACCTGGCTTTGTTTACCAAGTGCTCCCTCCAATAATCGTTCACCTGTTTTAGTAAAACTTTCCAGGAGTACTTGGATGGTTGACTTTTCAGTAGCTCAAACGCTGACAGAAACTGATGCTGACAAAGGCGTAGTCTAGCCATTATTTATCAGCTATGTGAGCTGTAATCTTTGAGTTCTACTTGAAGTCTGATAACCTGGGCCTCAATAGAATCTGGTCGCCCAAGAATGTTGACGAGCAGGGTCAAAATATATTTTGTCTAACTGCCCTTCGATTGGAATAATAGGTAGCTGCATTTGCAGTTGACGATGGAAGATGTATTTGGTTTTATGGAACCTCTGTAGTAGTCTTCTGTCAGTTGAATCTCTGTCTTGGAAAGTATCAAAGCTTCCAGTCCATGTAGGAGAGCTGGTGTGGCATATATATCCTAGATTTTCCCTAATGTCTTGCGGTTGATTCCATTTAGACCATACATACCAGCTCCCATTAATGAGTATGCAGTACGTCGTGCTGTCTGAATACGAGAAGTGATTGTCTGCTGGTTTTTTGTACCAACATTTCTGTGGATTCCAAGGTGGACTTCACCATCTGATAATTCCAATGGGCTACCATTCATCTTGAAAGAAACTTCCGGGTATGGGTAGCCAGGGGCTGTTTTCTGCATCATCTTTGTTTTGGTTAAACTGAACAAGTACCTCTCATTGGCCGCATCAATCTCTGTCATGGTGAGTAGCTGTTGCATAGTGATTGGCTTCTTTGATATAACTGCTAGGTCATCTGCACACATCACTGCACCTGCGGGGATGGATCCTATATGGAAGGCTCCTGGATGAGCAACCAGCCTGTTCAACAAAGGGTTGCTGCGCATCTTGAACAGGTCTGGAGAAGTATAGGCACCCTGTCTTATGCCAAGTTCCTCATTAATCGGTATAGATACTCTGCCAAGTCACTTGATTTCTGAACTGATCCCTATATACATGCTATTAAATAATCCCCATAGCTGCCCCAGAAGCAGAGTTCAGCATACTCATACAATGCCGAAGGCTTTCGAGGCATCTAAGAAAGTTATATATAGCGGGAACTTCATATGCTTGACTTCTGCTAAGCATTCTGTGAGCAGGAATACTGCATAAACTGATGTGCAGCCACTAGTGAAACCGAACTGGTGTTTACTTTGGAGTGGATCGTTAATAGCTCTTGTACGCTTGAGCAGTTCCTTCTCTAGAATTTTTCCCAGCGAGGATGTGACTGTGATATGCCTGTAACTATCTGGATTACTGGCAGGTTTGCCCTTCTTTAATATTGGAGTGACTAAGCCTTTCTTCATACTATCATGGATTTGGGTGACTAAGACAATAATTTCCTTTGAGGCATATCTTATATTCTCTGCATTCAGTCCCTCTGAGTCTACTGCCTTCCCCTTTCTCATTGAGGTGGTATACTTTTCTGTTTCTTGTTCAGAGATAATGGGGAAACCATGATGTCCAGCTGACACGCCGCTTAGTAATGAGTGGGCCATCGTTGCAGAGTCCAGTGCTTCCTGACTGAAACTAGGTTGGTGTTTGAATGTTGCAAGAGCATCAAAGTAGTCTGCCCATCCTTCAATTTCTGAATTACCTAACGAGTGCTTAAAGACAACTGTAGTGGCCTTTGAGACGGCTTCCTGAGCGATGTTTACAAATTAGTTTAATCATAGACTGTTGATTATGTTTTTATGTGTACATAATTTCACTGTGTAAGTGATTACGTGAGTCAGCAGTTATCTGGCGCTGTGCACGTTGAAGATTCTGTTTTGCTGTCTTTTTAGTAATGGTCAGTTTGTGGAGTTTATCACTTGGCTTTCTTCCATGCCCTGTTGGCTGCTTTTACTTTTGCCACAAATGGCTTTAGTGTGGATGCCCATCTTAATCTTGCTCGGCACCTAGGTGGTTGCCTGGACTTAGGATCACATTGAATTGCAGATTTACGCAGGACTATGTTGATATCTCTAAGCAGCAGTTCAGCTTTTAACTCAGGTGTGACATTTCTCAATATTTTCTGCAGCTCAATACCAGTCAGGTGCCTATACCTATTCATATCAATTTTTATCCAGTTTATATTTGCGAAGAGGTCTCTAGTTTTCTGTTCAACCTTCCCTGGGGCAACTATTAGGTTCAGTGCGGAACCTATTGCATCATGCAAGCTTTGGTTTAGGATATTTCTTGTGTCAACAGAAATCGCAGTAATAATGGTAGGCTGATCTTTTACTGCCATGAAATAGTCAATTTGAGAGGTAATGCCCCCTGTAAAGTGATAATATGTAGGGATAGCTGGTGTTCTTTCCACGACTGAAGCCTGCTGACGCACAAAAATCTTTTAGGAGGACATCAGTCTTATATGGCTTCTTTCTCTCCAGTGAAGCATTGATATCTCCTGTCCAAAGGATGTAATTACTGTCCGTATACTTCTCAGTACTTTCATATATCTCGTCTAAAATACTAAATAGTAATTTGTAGTACAGTCTAAGGAGCCGTGAGATGCCATATACGTATTTATCAGGACAAGTGGAACTTCATTTGTAGAGATTTGCACCACTAAAACCCGGTTGCTGCCATCTGGAAGCACTTCTATATGTTCTGACAAATCTTTATGTCAGATTATGGCCACACCTGCATTGCCTCTTGGTCCGAACAATGGAGGTAAAGGATCATCGTCATCAGAGCATTTAATCGCAGCATTATGAACTTGGAAAGTTCTAATAAAGCTTGCCTGATAGTTGTAGAGTCAGTGCTCTTGCAAGCATAAGACAGTGTACTTGTCACTATTAAGTAGCTCCAGTGCATAGGCATGAGGCAATCTTGAGATATCCTTCACTAGAGGGAGTCTTTATTGCTGTGATTTCTTGCTGGGAGGCGGGTCCTCGCCCCTCAATGGGAGCGCTAAAAACACACATCGGATTCAGATTCCTGGATATTCCTTAATATGGGCTACTGAATGCTGTCTACTACAGGCGTGCGTGGTTTTGACTGCTGAACCTCATTTGCAAAGTGCTGCTGGGCCCTATCAGTTATAGGCTGCTGGATGTCACTTGCGACAAGTTGTTGAATAGCATCTGATCAAGGCTGTGGAAGGCATTTTTCTATAGGTTGCTGAATGTTATTTAACACCGAATGCTGTGGGTCATTTGATATAGACTGCTGGATTCTGTAATTTGATACATGCTGCTGGACACCATGTGAAGCAAGCTTTTGGGCTTCATTTGAAACAGGCTGCTGGCCACCATTTGGGACAGGCTGCTGAAAACTGTTAGTGGCAGGCTGTTGGACATCATTCGAAGCACGCTGCTGGAAACCAATTGAAACAGGTTTTTGGGTAACATTCGAGGCAAGCTGCTGGATATCATATGAAGCAGTCTGCTGTGCGCCGTGTGTAACAGGCTTCTGGGTAACATTTAGAACAGGGTGCTGGATGCCATTTGATATTGATTCTGCTGAGCTGTTGAATACAGACTGCCAGCGGCTATTCAATGATACAGGCTGCTGATATGGCCGAGGATTACATAAATCAAACTGATGCTGACTGTTTGCTACAGGCGTATGCTGGTTATTTAACGCAGGCTGTTGGAGACTATTTGACATAGGCTGTCGAATGTTATTTACTACGGGCTGCTAAAGACTCCAGTAGAGGCTGTAGAGTGCTGTTTGATACATGTTGCCGAAGGCTATCTGATCCAGGCTGTTGATGGGTATTTGATACAGACTGCTGAAGGCTATTTGAAACAGACTGTTGAGTATTATTTACTGACGTCTCATAAGTTTGTGAGTTGCCTCGCCAATGTTTTTGCTAGTAATGATAGTTCCGTTTGTAACTGCTGTTATTGGGTATTGCCCCCGAGGAATTGTTTGTAACATTTACTAACAGAGATGTTGTTAAGGCTGTCATTGAGATAACTAATGCGTCGAGGTGACTTGAATTTTGTTGCGTTTGGTACAGTGGTAATAGAGGTTGACCACAGATGCCTGGTGGAAAATGGCCCATATTCATGTATGGATTCGATACTGGTGGTGTCGGTGGCAGTAGTGTGGATGACCAAGGTGGGTACAGTTGTGGATTGTGGCAATGAAGTTGGAGCATTGACAGTAGAACGAATATTGTCCTGAGAGAGAATTTTAAGCTTTTTCAATCGGTTTTCTTCAGACAGCATATTGACTTTTGACTCCAGATTACTAACTAAGGTTCTTAATTCTTCAATTCTATGTATCTGATCAGCCAACTCTTCTTGCAGCTTGGTGAGAATGTTTTGCTTAGATTTCAGGGTTCTCGCTTTCTCTGAGCTGCTTCTCTTTGGCTTCAAGTGTTAATGCCTTCTTTATCGCAACAAGTGATCTGTCACAACCTTGTCGCAGTCTTTATCGCAACTGTCGATGTTCTTATGGGAAAACCTGCATTGTGATCGATATGGTCAGAAATTACTGCTGTATGAACCTTCTCACATGTTTGACACAGTACTGCACTGGATTGTACAGACTGGTTACAGTGTATGCAATTTGCAGGACCATCATGTACAGGGGACATTGGTATGGCCATTATCTAGACTAGCACTAATACAGGGATCAAGTGTGGAGATCATTTGTGTTGCTGTTGGCGCATT
The DNA here is from genome assembly GCA_034401795.1 of Chaetoderma sp. LZ-2023a. Taxonomy (NCBI): domain Eukaryota; kingdom Metazoa; phylum Mollusca; class Caudofoveata; order Chaetodermatida; family Chaetodermatidae; genus Chaetoderma; species Chaetoderma sp. LZ-2023a. The sequence continues at coordinate 140,021,284 of CM067372.1, forward strand.
AGCCGTGCAGTGCTGAGCTGATGAGGCCTTCAAAGCTATGTCTACACTGGACTGAGATGAGACCATTTCAGGAGCTGCTGCGAACATTATTCCTAGAGCTATAGATGCACTGGATCGAGATGAGAAAAGCATTTCTGTAGATGTAGCTACCTTGAACTGAGCTGTCGTGAGAACTTTTGATGGAGCCGTTATAGGTGTTGCTGCTGCTTCCTGAGACTTGGCTGATGAGCCAGCCGTTGTTGAATCTCAAGATACCATTAACTTATGGCTCTTCTGTGGATGGGTTTAGATGTGCTTGTTTGTGCTGCATTGTGTTGGTTTGTATGAACATGTTTTGAAGAGACAACGGATACCTGTGCTGGCAACAAGTTTGACTGAATAGGTGAGCTTAGCCCATGTCTCCAGGAATGTATGGTAGGCGGAGAGGTATGACTGTGTCAGTCTTTGTTTTGTTGATATTTTGCACCTTTGCACAGATTGTTATTCAAGAAATATTGGCAGAATAGTTTTATCTTCTCATTTGCTTCATCAAGATGTGGAGCATCATTGAGCATTGCTACTATGTTTGGAAGATCTAGAAAAATAAACTGGTCAAGACTGGCTCCATTTACTGTGACTCTACTGGATGTGTGGTACAAGTTGACCCGAAACGGTTGTCGACCTCGCCATACAGGCTTTACTGAAATTGATTCTTCTATTATCAGGCCACGTTTGTCTTTCTTGTATATTGATGTGCAGGAGTATTTATTGTAACAAAAAATGGTTACTAGTAACCCCTCGGTATATCTGCTGATAGATGCAAACCCAGATTCTTGGGCTTATGCTCAATTACAATGGGAAACTCTCTATTAGATGCTTCGAGCTTCTTTTTCATAGCTTTGGGTTTATTAAGCGTTATCCCATCTGTAAGACTATCCTCCCATTTCCATTAGATGTTGATGGCGTATATTGTTGGGGAGGGTGACATACTCTTTCAAGCCGGGCATTTGGGCTTGTACTTACAGGATTTGTAGTAATTTCCATGATAATGCAAGCAATGACAATGGCTATTATTATATTAGATCTGATCCTACCGTGTACTCGGCCATTAGGCAATCATGTCCCAATTTCTAAGGAACATTGTGTTCATCAGGATTACCTGGCGCTGTTGTTATTGCATGGCCGCTCACGGCTACGATTTTATTCGGGTTGTGTCTAGAATTGCATATAGGCTCAGCCATTTTGCGCAAGGGATTGTTGTCTCCAACCGCTAACTAGAGAGATAGATAGAGCGCGCCTCTAGTTTTTAGATTGGACCCATAGATTTAGGATTTAGGATATATGTGGAATGGGACAGATGTCTCGACCGCTGGATCTTCACTAACTGACTGACATCTGACTCAGACGATCAGCTATGTATATAGCCTCCAAAAGTCAGTAAATTATTTTTTGGGTAATTGGAATAGAAATTGTCCTTAAATAGCTTGCAAAATACGGAACTACAAAACTACGGTAACAAGAAATAGGGGAAATACGGTAATATGGAGAGACGGTAAGAATTACAGAAAGGCGTTATAAAACCTAAAGCATACATCGCTGAAATTCCAAACATTTATGTACATATGCTAACTATATGATAATTTCGATTCATTTTGTAAGCTCCTGCCGTAAACCATTGCTGCACACATGTAGTCAACTTTCAGCATTTTTGTTTACATAATCTAAACAAATCTCTGTTTATGTTTTGTAAGTAGATTAACTTATTTTTTAGCTGTATAACGTAGCCTAAGCAGTCGAATCACTTGATCGCTTTCACTTTCATTTTCTCTATCCAGCGGCGGGTCCAGGATTGTGGGACGGTGGGGGTGGGGGCCTCGAAAGAGGAGGGTCCTGGTGTCCTCCTCAAAAAAATTGTGAAATCTAGATGCTCTGAGAAGTGATTTCATGCATTTTGACTGATAACAGTTTTTTATTTTCTCTGAAATGTGTAGGTATTTCAACTTAAAATTCAACAGTTGAAGAATAGTATACTATAAGAAAACAGTAAGAGGTTATTGCTAATACAACGACAGACTTTTAATTTTGTAAAGATTTCTTCGCAGTAACACTACACATCGAAAGGGCTACAGAAAACGCTGTTCTATAGAACGATATCACAGCTAATTTTTATGATAATTCTGACTTACAGTAGTCTTTATTTCATAATTTCAGATGAGTGTGTCTTCGTAATCCACTTGTAGACAGATAGTAAGTTAATCCAATTACTGTTTATCTACCAATAGATCAAGAAGCATCCGTCTTTGATTTAGCCTAGCAAATGTGTCAACAGCAGTCTCTACACCAATGACCAGATGTTGATGGATTTTCATTAAAACAAGTCCAGATAGTCGTTTTGTGGCCATGGTAGATCTAAGATAAGACTTTAACAATTTCAAAGAACTGTTACTCCGTTCATTTTCGTAAGATGTGACTGACATTGTACAGGCTATACGGAGGAGTGTATTGATGTTATTGTACAATGTAGCATCACAGGCTTCTAAGGTCTTTAGCAGGGTATTTAATGGCTTCTCTTTGACGCTCGATCATTTCAATTTCTATCTGTCATACTCTGTCTGTAGTGTCATAGGATGAGGCAGATCGCTCGCTATCCTGAATTGGAGGCAAGTATGACACAGTCAGATCAGGAACAAGGCACATGAGGCTGGTGGCCTTTTCCTGCAATGGTCCAAATATGGCATTCATCTCCTCATTCACGTGATCCAGAAATGGTATGAACACACATCTTCTATAGTCTTACTCTGGGTTTGATGCAAGTTGGTTATTCCTGTGCCGTTGAAGGGTTGTTGTTCTTGGTGTCGTTGCAACGACGTCAAAATTACTACCCATGCTGCATGCATCACCATAGTATGATTTAAATGTTCGTTCACCATTTCCCCTCAGTGAAGATAACTCGCATCATGTTGTCTGCACCATGGTGCAAGCAGAAATAACATCAGCACACCTTTCTTGTAATTTTACGCTAATGGGTCTGATAATTGGCATGACATGGAGGGTTCACACTAGCGAAATCAAAAACTGAAACGTGCACATGGCATGAAATAACCCATTGGTCTTGGTTAAGGTTTCTCGGTCCCAACTCCACTGATCGCCAAACTGCACATTACCATCTATGATGGCGTCTAATGTGGTCAATACCGCTGGTAGTTTCCCATAGAAGACCTCATACCCGTCATGCCATCTGATCCACCGTGTCCTGCACAAATCTAATAACTTGGTCCTTTTGTCAGTGTCTGGATTTGATTGAATTACAAGTTCAAGGAGACTTTGTCTTTTCGGAGAGTTTCTGAAGAAATATGCAACTTCAGTGATTGTGTTTGCCATGTTACGGATCAGATCGCTGGTAATGAGCACGATTTACAACAACCAGAACGTCAGTTATTGTGTATTATATTAATGAGAATTATACACGACAGCCACTGTCGGAGTGTTAGTTACGCACTCTCTGATATAGAGGGACAGTCTGTTTAACTCAAACTGTCTAGACCGACAATCACGCTCAGAGTCTCTGAGCTGTTTCTTAATCCAAAAGTAAATTATTTTTATGGTGCAAGGAAGGGGGGGGGCGCCGTCCGATCCCTACGAACCCCACCCCCCAATCTGGATCCGCCACTGCATCCCCAAGACAGGATTTCTGTTTATGTTTTGTAACTAGATTAACTTATTTATTAGCTGTATAACGTAGCCTAAGCAGTCGAATCACTTGTAATAAGTGAGCACATATTTTAGCAACAGTGGGCAGATATTGTAGAGCCTTGCCGTTACAATCAATTAGTTCCAGGTAGGGTGACGTCACAGTCAAAATACGTAATGACTGGCGTAGCTATGTCCAACAGGAACATTGAAAAGTCCTTCAGCTGTACGAATTGCAGCTTTACTAATTAATAGGCCGCAGCACTCAGTCAAATTAGTTCCAAAATATTGATCACCTCCATAGTTACCGTGAAAAGGGGATTCTGGGAAGTCATGGTTCAAAGTATGTATATAAATCACAATGACTACGATGGATGTACGTGTAGGCCTATCATCACTTTCCGTGGCCGCTCAGCGCTACGCATTCACTTGGTTGTGTCTAGGATGGACCTTTCCACATTATCCATCCATCACATGACGTCGTAATCGACTACGTGACATGTAGAATAACATCATAATCGATGACGTCATTATGACACCATGAATGACTTAGACAAGTACGTGCCGAATGCATAATGGACCTTTCCAGTTTCAACTAGGCGCTGCCCACCTCTAGCTAAGCTCCACCAGATAGTCTCATATGAATTCGCCAGTGTATCAGTATATCCGACATGTGAAAGCTGGTTCGCTAAACCAAAATTCTTGTCTTGGTGCGGTGGTCCAGCGGAAAGATGTCTGGGTTGTTGATGCTACGTGGAATTGCAGGATGATGGTTTGATCCCTGACCGGGGAAATGATGATCAACAAAGTAAACTAATGGGTGCAATCCATAGGCAGGGTTAGCACAGAAATTGAAGCGATCGCATTGCCAGTGCAATAAAAAACTAAGCATACCTACCTACCTACCTATCAAGCAAGTGTAGCTTGCGGGGTGGCGTCGGGCCGTTCCGGTGTATGGTGTCGACTCACCACATCGCATGTACACGACGAGTGATGACGCTGGCTAGCTCCCGTTCTCGGGGTTACGGATCCCGTGCAACACTGCCCTGCGGGTAACAAAGACCGGCTCCTAAGGTCGGTGGAACTTAATCATTCCGGTGGGGCCGTGTGACCATTGTTGCGAACATTGAACACAACAGTATCAGCCCATGAGTTTGTGTCACCGGTATTCCTGTCCATAGCAATTTCATGATCTATGGACTTACAATATTTGATTTGGAGACCTAACTAAAATAAGTTTATACAATTAATTTACCTAAACAGACCGTCAAGTATGCTAGATAAAAATGAGCATACGAAAATACAAGACATAGAGACAGCTTGATGAACATTTAAACGTGGGACTCCCGGAGATACCACACAGACTCGTAAGTCCGCAGAGGTATCCCCGCAAAGGAGGCCCATGCATACGAGATCCCTAATTAACTTAATATAAGCTATTATACCTCTAAGCTGAAAGGAAAAAAAATCATCTTTTATAGTGTCAAAAAGCTCTGTGCCTGTCACGGGCACTACTCCTGGTGCTAGTTTTAGGTGAGACGTAGTAGCCTCACGTGGGCCATCATCACTGAATCCTTGCGAGAGGCAAGTGCCTCGTGCGGGCCTCCGTCACAGAAAAATGCTGCCACCCCTTAAAGTGGGAGAAGAGCATTAGCCAAAAAGGGTCCACTCTGATATTCAGCCAAAATGCTATAAAGAAAAGATCATACCTAGTGAAATTATGACTATAATGTTGCGTGCTGTTTTATGTGAAGACGGGATGAGCGATTCCCGAAGGATTTCCACATCCCCATCTTATGTAGTTTCAAAATAAGCTGAATTAGTAGGTGGCACTTTTAGTTATGCGGGCCTTCTGCTATGCTTATCCTAACATTTAGTTTTTAGAGACAAGAACTGTTTTAGGCCGCAAATGGTGAGCGCTTACCTAGCTTCTAGATACGGCCGTCGTTGAGAGCGGATGTCCTAAGACTTAAGCACTCAAGACAGCGTGCATACATGTTTTTTCGCAAGACCTCCGAGCTTAGTGAGAATCTGGACCTCTTGCTCCATAACCACATAAAACGTCACAGGACAATGGTTACTTTTCACAAAAGTAAGTTTTTAGGCAACTGATCTATTGTTATGGTGGGGGTAAGAGAGACGAATACCCACCGTGAATTTGTCCTTCCCGTGAGGGCGTGGCAGATCCTAACATCTTGCCCAGACATTCTTACAGAATTCGGTGGGAATGCATATCTCGCCCGTCACCAGGATCTAAGGAGCTAACTTTTTAACCTGATGTTAGGTTTAACGCAAGTTGCCCAGTTATGCACTGCGGTGCGGGGGAGACTTCCTTAAAAATAAAAAAATAAAAATTATAATGTGTTTTCGCAGTGCTTCCTACATTGGCTAAGATAACTAACTACTAAATATCAGAAGATACATGGGAGGTGTATGTGGCACCACACCCTGGACATCACCGCTCGGAAACCCCAATAATTTCCCAGGGTCGGATCAGTCCATGGTACGGATAGGGACATCCGAACAATTAGGAAGCCATAAGGATTAAAGGAACATGAAGAGAGACAATAACTTATAAATATGAGGCCCAATAGGTATGTTGGCCAATTTTACACAACCTTGCCAGAGTGCGGGGCTAAATTATCGCAACTACCGGAAAAGAGGCGTACATTATGTGTCTCTTGACGAAGAAATTGTCTCTAATCATATTAAACCTATCATATTGAGCTAGATAGAAAGGCTTTTAGTTGGTAGCATGGCAGGCTAAACAGAGTTATAGCACGGACAGCGACCTTTTGCTGTATAGTGTTTCCTACGTGCACTGCAGTCCTACGTTTTCTACAAATAAACAAAACATATGAGCGAATGGCTGCTCGCCATATATAAAACTAACCAGTACTAGTAATACAATGTGAAATGATTAGAATAATACATATAGTACAGGTTGTTAGACCTACTACGGTACGGTTAGCAAAAACATTAAAATAAGAATAACTATAGACAGATAAAGAAATTATAACTAGCGGTCCTAAGACCGTTACGGTTCCTTTTAGTCATCGGGGCCACTTTAGAAAGATAAAGTATAATCATTACAATTGTAATTAACGAAATAATTAAATATGCTAAGTAATAGTTACTTGAATAGTCGGTAGTCATTCTTAAGGACGGGTTATCATGTTACTGAAATTGATACATCACTGTGAGCGTGACATGAGTTGACACGTTCTCTGGATGCTGGAAAGTTCCCGCATGTCGGTTCCCACAAACAGGATTCCCGCATGCAGGATGTTCTCGAACTCGGGATTTTATCTCCTTTTATACCACTCGTGATGCCACAGACGCAAGCCTCAACCAATCATCGGTTGAGCAATAGCCAATCAGCGCGCAGCTAATAATGGTGCAGATGATTATTCTAGAACATTCTAGAACTTCGGCGTACACGTGGTTATTATGTCACAGCAATATTTTGAAGATTTATCAACGGGGTTTTTCCGTGGATAGCTCAGCCATTTCTTAACCGATTTCAAATGGTTTACAGATTTGGAAGGCCCGTCGAATTCTGGTCTTGATTGATATCAGATTCGGCGGGAACAAGCAATTATAAAAGATTACTCTGTACCTACTCCGTACACTAAAATTGCTATCCTATCTTGGACGTGATATACGCGCTCTGTCTATGCAGTGGCAGGCGTGCGCATGCGCGCTACATGTTTTAGCGAACTCTGTCGTTTTTACGATGAAATATCTCTCTCATAGGCCAATATACGCCTATAGCTCTACCCAGGGGGGGGGGCGTGTTCAGAGAACGAATCCAGGACAGGCGGCGCGTACCCAGCTTAGCTGGTACGGCCGGCACCTGACCGGTCGATCCGAACTACACCAGCAATCAAGCAAGCAAGCAAGCAAACAATCTTTATTGACAAAGACAACATGTGGACATACAGACATTATTCATCATTCTGTTGAATATTTTGATACTAATTTGACTGGGCATTGTACAAATTGTATGACCTTACTATTTAATCAACATTCTGTTGAAAATATGAAACTAATTTTCCTGGGAGTTGTATGTCTTTACCATTATCAATTGCGTCCTATAAAAGCTTCACATGCGTCATAGTCAAAATGCTTAGTGAATGACATCTCTAGCTCCATCGCAAATATTGAATAGTCTATCAAGTGTACAAATTTTATGTTTTTACTTTTTAATCAACATTCTGTTGAATATTTTAAAATTAATTTGACCGGGCATTGCTATGGCCATAGGCAGCAACAGCACCCAGTCAAATTAGTTTCAGGATATTCAACACCTTACCTGTATAGTTACCTTGAAATTGGGATTCTGGGAAGTCATGCATCAAAGTATATAAAATGATTCCAACATGCCGAAAGAACGAACAGAGCATAGCTAGAGATGGATCCCATCTAGAAAATTGTTATGAACAAACTTGATCATTAAACGCCCAATACCACTTAGTAATGTGAGGTCCACCCAACATGGACCACTTGTAATAAGTGACCACATATGTTAACAAGACCACTCAGATAGTTAGCTTTGCCGTCCCGGATCGCAATGCACCAATTCTCTTATGGAATGAGGGTATAAGTTATCCAACCTGTCACTCAAGTGTTGACATCATAATCAATTATGTCACAGGTAGGCTGATGTCACAGTAAAAATATGTAATGAATGACGTAGCTATGGCCATCAGGAATGTTGAAAACTCAGTAAGCTGTGCGAATTGTATGTCTTTACTATTTTATAGACCATTCTGATGAATATTTTGAAATTAATTTAACTGTGCTCCTGCTATAAGCACCGACAGCATCTAGTCAAATTAGTTTTAAAATATTCAACAGCTCATCTCTATAGTTACCTTGGAAATGGGATTCTGGGAAGTCACGGTTGAAAGTATATTAATCATAATGATGACGGTTATGAATTTAGGCCTATCATCATCTCTTAGTGTATTTAACCACCTCATGGCATAGCTGGTCAAACCGGCCCCTACAGTGATCTTGAGCAATGTCAAATTGCATGCCATGAGGGGACAGTTTTTGATAATTTACCACTGGAATGACTCTCGAGACAGTCATTTCAGATTCCAGTGGTAAATCAGCAAAAAACAGTCTTTTCTTGGCCTGCAAATGGACATTCAATATATAAATATTTTAACATTCTTCACCAAATTTAGACAGTAAAGGTTTAATATATTATGATGCCAATACCAGGTACTGTGTCTATTTCATTTTCCCCTTATGTATTATAACATAAAACACTATGCTGAACATTGGAGATAGTGTATAAATTTCCATTGTTATGTCTCGTTGTAGGGCGTCGGGGCAAAGATTTTAATGTCGTGGACGCATTTTACTAGTCACTATTATATGTGTGGTAAATTATAACAGTAAAACATGTATATTAATATTGTAGACCGTGGAAAATTTACACAAATAATGTACGTATGATTTTCATTAGTAATTTATTGTCCTTAATCCGTCACTGGGAAAAGATCCATGCATACAATTATTTAACACCATGGAGAGACAACTCATGTTCCGAATTTCCAGTCAAAACGGCTGTCAATAACATTGTAACAGGTGGTTAGATACATAAATCAACAGAAATGGTATGTATGTGTCAAGTTAGTAATGCCTGAAATGTGCTCGGCCCAAGAATTCCACTCATATGGTTAGATAGGTATCTGAATATGCTAATGAAGTATTGAGTTAAAAATGTTTACCATGAAGCAATTTAATTCGTTGTACACAATTTCATACCGAAAATTGGCTGAAATGTTTGCCAATTCACAGTCTTTACTGCCCTATTGTCTGTAGGTTATGCTCGGCTCCAGATTTTCACCCACATAAACTTGAGTTTAAAAAGTATAACTTAGCCTAAATTACTTTCAGCTGTAAACAATATAATATCATATCATTGCTAGCTATATACATTAATTAAAACAAATTCTACAATGAAATAATTCCATAGCCTGCAATTCAATACCGAAAATTGCCATAAATTTGAGATAAATAGATCTGTGATTTTACCATACTGTGTGCAATAATCAGGCGCATATTCGGTTAGAAATACGCTGATGAAGTATCAAGCTTTAAAATGTCTACCATAAAGTAATTTCGTAGTACACAATTCCATGGCAAAATTTGCACAAGTTTTGGCAAATCCATGGTTTTCAGTAGCCTACTGTCTCTAATAAGTTCGTCCCCAAAATGGCAGATAGATATATAAATATGCTAATAAAATATCAATTTAAAAATATTCCACCATAAAGTAATTTTATTACTTGGCAACTTAGTAGTGACCAAAAGTTGTCAGATGGCAATAATTTACATCTATTATAATTTTCGAACATCTAGCCATACAGAACTCAATATGTATTTTTATGTACTAGTGCTGTACGAAATATTGCATGATTCTATGATCCAATAATATCATAATCACCAAGTATGTCCATGTAGTTACTTATTCGCTATATGTCCCCATTGAAAGATAGTTGGTTCACATTAGCCACAATCTGATATATGTTTTATTTAACTTATCTATGTCCTGTGTTTGCATACTACTGTCCTGTTTAATTTATTTGTATAGATGTATGTATATATGTGTAAGGTGTCCGCCAATATAATAGACATTGCCTTCGGCGGACAACCTAGTTGAATCCATAATTTATATATATTTTACTACTGAATAAATAATCTTGAATCTTGAATCTTGATACGTCCTGGCATATGACTTGTGATAGGTTCGGCTCCAGAATTTCACCCATATGTTTATATATATTCTACCATGGAGTAATTTCGAAATACGCAATTTAGTCGCAACTTACAGTTTTCAAATCCTAATAAGTTACTATATATTCAGTATCAGAATCTCTGTACCCGCTTTGTAACCAGGCTTTCGAACATAATACCATCTAGAACTTACTAGAAATTGTGCGATTCTATCATCAAATATTTCTTGCAATAATGTGAAAATCTTTCTATATATCCTATAATTTAGCTCCAGATAGCATCTGAATTATCAAACAAAAAACCCCAGAATTTACGCATATGGTCAACAAGATAGATGGAAAGATGGACGGACTCCCCCAAAATATAATCTGCTTCTTCCTATAGCTCATAGCTAATCCTATCCAAGGCTGGTGCCATTGCAACCATCTTAAACATATGACACTACCAAGAAACCATCATTATTACAGTCGCAACCACCATCCGCACTACATGGGACAGGTAAGAAACTGTAAATGATAGCAACAACCTATGTAATATTGAATGTTAATATAACAGGATAAACACTTTTCTCTCTGTCCACCAAATATATTGTCAATTTATCACATGTCTGGTAGCTATATCTTTATAGTACATTGACTTTAACTTGAAGCTCATGCCTTCCTATATTATATAGTGCCTGGGCCAGTTCTACATGTATAATTTCTTTTTTTGTTCTATGTAGGGTCCAAAATCTAGATATAGTCACTGTCTTTGGTGAACAACCTGTTGTGCTACTGCAAATTGTATATTATATATAAAAATGAATTTGACGCTCAACTTGAATTATAATAATCTCCGGCCACGCTATTTGCCATTGATGCCTAGCTTCAATATGTGTACTTGTTGAGTGTTTCAATCATAGAGGTAGTTATATTGACTAGTATAGATAACTCTATGGTTTCAATAGATTAGTCTGAGTGTGATTTGGAGAAATCACGTGATGGCATTGAACACATAAAATCTGGACATTGCAGATACAGGCACCGGTATGGACTGAACAAAGTGGTAGAAATGCTGAATTCAGACCCTTGTTATAAATGACAGTTATGCTGTATATACTGTACCAATTAAAGTTATTATCACAGATTTGGCAGTTGTAGAAATTATCACAATGTTCAATTCTATTCTCTATAAAGCGCAATATGGTTTTAGACAAAACCACTCCACAATGCTGGCTCTGATAGATACGTTGGAAAAAATAACAAATTCTCTAGAAAACAAAGAACATATTCTTGGCATATTTCTTGATCTCTCTAAGGCTTTTGGCACAATTGATCATAAGATTCTAATGAAAAAACTATCTTATTATGTAGTGAGAGTAATTGCCCTAAATTGGATAACAAGTTATTTATCAAACAGAGTACAGTGCGTACAATACAATGGACTTGCTCTAGCAATGGAAACCTAGTCTGTGGTGTCCCGTAGGGATAAATACTTGGACCTCTCCTGTTTTTAATATATATGAATGATTTGCCCAATGTTTGTCAGCACCTTTCATTAGTACTGTTTGCAGATGACACTAATGCTTTTTGCCACAACAACAACATAGAAACACTATATAAAAATGTAAATGAAGAAATGGAAAAAGTAATAAATTGGTTTAAAGTAAATAAATTATCACTGAATGTCGGGAAAACTAATTACATGCTCTTTACAACATCGAGAAAACGAAAGAAAAGTGTCATGCCAAAAGTTGTACATTGATAATCAGGAAATACAGGAGGCTGAGTTTGCTAAATTCTTAGGTGTCTACCTGGATAAAGATCTAACCTGGCAGAAACACATAGAGAGTGTAACATCTAAAGTGGCAAGAAACATTGGGATCGTGCGACGACTTAAGTCATACTTACCACCTAACATACTAAAACACTATATTGCACGTTAATACTCCCACAAATTACTTATTGCAACACTATTTGGACTAACACATATAAAATCAGACTGGCAAGACTAAAATCACTTCAAAAGCAAGCCATAAAAACGTTTTGCACAAACAGGAGAGGCCTAAACACTTAAATACACTCATACAACACCAGATCTAGACACAACTTTCACACAGAATACAGTAGAATGGAAATCTCAAAACAAAAACCATCCATTCAAGCTAGAAAACTCTGGAATAACACAGACAGGAACACACGTACACAGAGTATTAGTCAAAATTCCTGCAAACATATTATTAAACAAATGTTCATTAATAAGTACTAAAACGAGTAATTGGACATCACTCATACATTAGTTACTGCACCTTGATGCGCCCGGACACCACAGCAATTACCAGCAATTCATCATGAAGAACCACCTGTTAACAATATTGATATTACTGTTCTTGCCTTGCCTCTACACTCCGGTTTGACATATCATCTACATAAAATAAAAGGTACTGCTGAATATTCTGGACCCAGTGGAATTTGTGGGAGAATTTTCTGCATAAGGCAGCATAAACATATGACACTACCAAGCAATGTCTTCTATTCCAAATATGTGTAGAAGATTACCTACATCATAACCAAAACAGTGTGTTGCTAGAATCGTGTTGGCCATTGTTATCTTTACTGTCTCATTAACCATAATCATATTTAATTTAATTAATTTTATTATATTACATTTTATGTGAATGTCTGGCTCCTGGGTCCTACAGACAACACATCCCAAAGGTCATAAATCCTCTTGCTGGATGTTTTGTAGAGGATTTGACCAGGGGGCTGTGGGTGGCTAAGCCACCAACAACTCTTGGTCGGGTGGCTTTTCTGAATATTCAGCGAGTGTGCAGCTTCTGTGTTAAAATCTTAGTCAGATTGGACCAGCACTCCTCAAGATATACACAGATCCAGAACTTGATCATATATAAGAGCTCTAAGAAACCCAGCCATGACAGACACACTAAGAAATAGACTCGCACACAGACTCACATGGTAAGATTTACTCTCTTTCCTCTAGGGAAAGAAGGTGATAGACAATAATAATAATAATAATAATAATAATAATAATATTAATAATAATAATAATAGAAACAGGATGAACTCCAGCCCACCCCCACTCCACCCCACCCCCCCCCCTTCATCCCCTAGCCCATTCCAATGAGTGAAATATGTTACCCACAGTATGAAAAACAATTAAAAAAACAAGTGAACCATGTTTGTCAAATGTCTTGTCTTTTCCCTTCTTTTTGTCTCTTTTCTTTTTTATGTAAAATCCTATATTATTTGTCTGTAGTTATGTATAATATATTGTCATACTGTCTTATGTCTACTTATGTTTAATCATGTGTAATTTGTATGTTATTCTATGTCAGGGGTCCACAAGCTAATAGGCACAGCCTCCAGTGGACTCCTTGTTATCATATTTGTAATTTGTAATATTTACCAAGAGAATAAAATCAATTCAAATCAAACCAAAACAGGTATAACAAGGTATCACAGATACGCGAATGGGAATTTAGGCAATTTCATTAAAATTAGGGTAAGACTGATTATTCATGGAATCATCAGTAGCAGGCAAAGCTGGTTAACAATGTTCTAAAAACTGTATAAAATTGTAAGTATCAATGCTCTGATTTGCTCTGATTTGTAAGTCACTGTAGGGAAAAAACGTGACAAAGCTCGCTGTTATAGAATACTTGCTTTGGAAGTTTCGATTTAGTAAATTGTGACTATTCAGAGGTTTTCTGTATATGTTTAAAAACTGGTCAACAGTTTGGACCAGATTACTAGAACTGTGTTAAAAGCTTTTCCTGGTTGAATTCTGTCTGTAATTGTTGTTTATTCGGCCTTTTCCCGCATTTTCCTCATGCATTCATCTTAAAATCATCCCAAAATCGTGGTAAAACATGCATGCTCACCGGCTTCCTTTATACGTTTAATGCTTGAGAATGTTCTGATTTAATCACTTTTATGATGATTTGGCCAGGTGATCACGAGATATACGAGATTTGTAGTCACTTGCAATCAAACTATGTTGAAGGATTGCTTCTGTATGTAGCCTCCAGGCATGTGCGCTGGTTCAATGGATACTCTCGTTCCGTGGTACAGCCAATGTGCGGTACGTTGGGTCGAGGCTGCTGGTTAGCTGCCGATCTCGTGGGTTGCGGATCCAGTGTTGCGCATTGCCGGATTATACAGAAAGACTTCTAGAGCCGGTGGAATGTTCATGTTCCAGTGGGGCCGTGCGACCATCATCGCGGAAGTTGAACCTCATGGTCTCATCCTCACTGTTGGTGTCACTGGTCTCGCTCCATTTAGGGCAGGGACATAATTAAATAATACAATTATTAAAACGTAGCAGTCAAACAATGGTACTCATTTGCTGCTACACGGGAGAAGTACATAGGTCAAGTTGATGACTCGTCATCATGGTCCTCGCCAGAGTTACCTCATGGACTATGATCCGTGAGGCATCCCCGCAAAGGAGGGTCCTAAAGTGGCTACGTAGCAAGTTTAATATAAACTAAATTAACCCCTAACACAAACATTATTTGTTGCAAGAGGAACGTGCCTCACGCGGGCCTCCATCACAGGAAAATGCTTACAACGCAGAAGCGGAGGTAGAGAGATGGCAGAATGGGCCATTCTCTTGTTCATACCAATTTATGTAAAAGAGTTTCAACACCATCATCTTATGTAAGTCCAAAGATATACTGAATTAGTTGTTGCCGCTTTATATATGTGGTCCTTCTGTTAGATCCTATCCCAACATTTAGTTTTGGGGTCCAGATCAAGGTTAAGCCGCAAATGGCAATGTAAGCTAACTCTCTTTATCTGACGGGTGAGAATGCTTGGTGACCGTATGGTCACCCTATGGAGCATCCCCCTCAGTTAGACAACGTGCAGATATACCATCAGGTGAAAACACTGGCTTATGTAATGTGCAGGTGTGTTAGCTCAATACTGAGTCGCAAACTCGATCTTTACTTACACGACACAGACCGTTGAGTGAAAATTTTACTTTCAATAATCACTATGTCGAATGTGTTAAGTCCTACAAATATTTAGGAGTGGACTTAGTAACAATGGTTCTAAAGCATAAAACGCTAGCTTTGAATCTCCAAAAGCTTCAAGTCTGAATGATTCTTTAATCAAGCCTATTGCCGTGTATGTGTGTGAAATACGGGGTTCATCCCTCTGTTCCACATCACTACAAGGACTTTTCAAGAAAGTTGAAATATAAAGGCCGTAATATATATGTTGCGGCTATGTAGATATGTTAAACAGTTAATTACATTCTTGTAATAACCCATCGATGAGAACAATAAATATTAACAAGTCACATAAACATTGCAAGTCCGTTTAGACAAGATTTATATCTCCAAGATGGCATTTTTCTAACATATTCTCAAGGAGCTGAGAATACCAAAGAAATTCAACTTATTTTGTTGCAAGCTTGAAAGATTTCTGCTCACGGCAGATTGTGCAATTGTATTACTCACCAAACATTTTCTCAAGGCACATGAACTTACCGATATGCTACTAATAATTGTTTGTAAATTGTGTCTTACCCAGACATAAAATGAGAGAGAGAGAGAGAGAGAGAGAAAGAGAGAGAGAGAGATAGATAGATAGAGAGGAGGCAATGGCCGCCCGGCCCCACTGGAACGTGAACATCAGTCTTTGTGGTCACCGGCAGCCCACAGTTTCCAGTTTCCATCCCCAAGGCCAGCTAACCATCTTCGTTGGAATCTGAGGAGGAATTGGCAGAGCAGCGTGGCACCGGAGCCACAAGTTTCGCCCGATGTGGGACTCGAAGCAGTGAACCCTCACCTCATTACGACTCTCGACTATTCCAGCCGCCATTCTAATTTAACCATGATGTGCTATCCGTATGCCTGTAGATCCATGCGACTGTATAGAATGTATGTATGTCAGTCTGTTGATCTGTCCATCTCTGACAATCATTTCAAGATGTCAACGCAACTTCTACAATTTCGCTACGGTTGCAGAAGTCTCTGTTTGATTGAGATTAAGGGAGTCTACTCCATCCAGAAACGTGGACTACAGTAGAGAGTTGTGGTTTGTAGCCTCCAGGGCTGCGCGCTGGTCTGCAGCTCCCTCAAGCCCTGCGGCACTGCAAGTGCAGTGTACATTGGGGTGAGGGTGCTGGTGCTGGTTAGCTTGTCTCGGGGGTGATGGAGTGGGATTCACACCTCTCCGGGTCGTACAAAGACCGACTTCGCAAGTTGGTGGAACATTCACGTTCATGAGGCCGGGTGACTATCGTTGCGGAAGTTGAACCAACTGTCTCGTCCCGGCTGTTGGTGTCACCAGTGTGATGGTTCATTATGACAAAATTAATAGAGAGACATGATTAAATCAGACAAAACAATGGTACTTGTTTTACGTCTAATGGAGGAGGAAAGTGTTGTTGTTTAAACTGATCCTCGCCAGAGGTACCTCACAGCTCTCTGATCTGTATATTCTGTGAGGCATCCCCGCAAAGGAGAGTCCTAGCGTGATCACTTTAGTAAACTTAATATAAGCTATATAATCTCAGGCTGGCCAATGTTTTGGCTGCGAGAGGAAAGTGCCTCGCGTGGGCCTCCGTCACAGGAAAATGCCCACAGTGCCGAAGCGGAGGAGGAGAGATGGGAAAAAAGGCCACTCTCCTGTTCAAACTAAGCTAAAGCTGAAAAAGGAGTTTACCTAGTGTAGTTAAAAGTGTTGGGATGCATGCTGGTTTACGTGAAGATGATGCGGATTCAACACCATCACCTTATGTGAGTTAAAGATATTATTATTTGCCGCTTTATTTATGTGGGCCTTCTCACTGGAACCTACTCTAACATTTAGTTCTTAATTCCACACATGTATAGTTTTTGGCCGCAAAGGGTTGTGTGGCTATCCTATCTTTAACACATAGGTCTGCCTGGCGAGAATGCTCGGTTTCCACATGGTCACCCTCACAGGTAGCTTCAGAATCAAATAACGATCCTGTCTCATACTGCAGCATGACCACAAATAACAACACAGGGATAAGTCACATTACATAAGCATTTGAAAAGCATGTATCTGTGTATGGTGGGGCGGGAGAGACAGATATCCAACTATGGTGACCATTCCGTGAGGGCGTGGTGGGCTCTAGGACCGCACCTAGTCATCGTGGTGTTAGATGGTGATCTGTCTCTCTCCGTCACCTAGAGTTTCGAAACGCTAGGTGACGGAAAGAGACAGATCACCATCTAACACCACGATGACTAGGTGCGGCCTTAACAGTTACCTGTCTTTAGGATTAATTCGGAAAAAGCCCAAAGAATGCACTGCGGGAGTATGAAATATAATTATTGTGCAGCGATTCCTGCTTTGGCATGGACCTAGTTAATAGGTATTCGGAGATACTGGATGGGGGGTGGGGTGGGGGGATTTGTGCAGTCATCGTCACACCTTGATTCTAACTGCTCAGAAACCCCAATAGTGTCTAAAGTCAGTTCCAACCAAACAATTAATAGGCCCTGCGGCCAGAGGAGCGCAGAAAGAGACAACTACTCATATCCTACTACTTTAGGAGGCCCTAAGGTTATGGCCAATTTATACAAACGAGCCGGTGCGCGGTGCAAAGCTTATCCACAGCTCTGGGAAAAGAGGCTTACACAAATGTCTCCTAAAGAGTAGTCGTCCCTAACCACTTATTAAACCTACCCTATCGAGCTAAAATAGCCAGGTCTAGTCGGCTGCATGTCAGGTTCGCGTAATGTGAATGTGAACAGCGATCTTGGTAAAAAAAAGTGATGCTGTGTGAGTGGGGTGGGGTGGGGGGGGGGGGGAGGGGCGGTGTAACAAGGTGTTGTGTTTGTTGTTGCTGTATAGTGTAACATAAGCGAGATGTGGTCCAAGTTTTTATATGAATAAACAAAACGATCTAACTTAGGCGGCTGCTGCCATATCACAGGGTAATACAGTACAGCAAAAATGTGAGGTCACATGGCCTTGTGGTGCCTATTAGTCATCGGCACATTAATGAAAATAAATAAATATATACAATCAAATATATAAACTACAAGAATAAGGTCTTACACGACCTTGTGGTACCTACATATATTGGGACCTGATATGTATAAATATCACTATAAAAATTTTACAGAGTACCTATTAATCATCAGTACACAAATGGGTCCTATAATCACTGTTGTTGAAGTGACACGTATCCGGACGCGAGATGGCACGATCCTGAGTTGCTGCTAAGAATATCTGCAGACGAACTAAGAATTTCCGTATTGAGCAGATTTTGAAGATGCCCCATAACTAGTTAAGGGCTATGTTGAAAAGTTATTAAGTGCAATAGCATCTTTGCGGATTCACAAGGCGAGATGCACCACATAGCTCTTGCAGTGCATCAAGCAATGTCCCGAACTGGGCTGCAGTCAAAATGTTAATACATAGCATGATACAATTTGTGGTGTTTGTTCACCACATTTTTGCGTGGCTCTGCAGATCTGGCGCGATATCTGTTAACACTTCCGCTCTACATACTAATTTTGCAGTGTTACATTCTGACCAAAAGGTCCATCCGCACAGAAGGCCCCTTTTGGCTGGTTGGTATTGGGGACCATTTCTTTAGATTTTTCTGCTCCTTATATACTGAGCGGTGACGTCACGGAGTTCGCCATAACCAATCAACGCGCGCGTCGTGACGAGGCATGGTTAGCGACCATGTGATACGGACCTTCACCTATTACCAAGTACACGCGCGCTTATAACGTTGTTGGAAACTATTTTGAACGGAAGCAAACGTGGATATCTCTGCCATTTCTGGACCGATTTTAGATCTGTAAAAAGATTCGGATTCCTCGTTTCAGCTGTTATTGGCGGGTGTCAATGTTTTATGCTGTGCAAAGGAGGGGGTGGGAGAGGGGAATTACTTTATTTCTCCCGGAGGTGGGCTGGGTGGAGGTCAGTCTGTAAAATGAAATCTCAAAATGGAAATCAGGAAGAAAATTTTGAACAAAAAAATATTAAGAGACGGAACTGAAAGATATTATATTAAATAAACGTAAATAACTTAAAATAATGGCATGTGATTAAACAAACAAGAAACTGGAAAAATTGAAATTAAATTCTAGTGTTTGTAAATGATAGAAATTATAACCTGTTGCTGTTAGAAATAGAGAAACTAGAAATACTCACGATAAAATGTTGATCAAGCGCTGGACAAAGGAGAGCAAAGCAGAGCGGCAGCATCTACACTAAAAGCAAAGCCACGCCAATCACGCCCCCCCCCCCCCCCAACCCGTGTCACGTTTTCGTGTTTCGAGCAACACACACCACCAACCAACGTCTGCGTCATTGCATGATCGGGCGAGTCGTCACCAGGAACACAGCAGATACAGTAGCAAGCGAGTAGCACCATCAGCGTCTCCACACGACCAACGGCAGGCATCTCTCCAGGGAGGGTTGATTGTGGCTCCTTCTAAATGTAAGTTTGTATTTGTATTTAGTTTTATTGGCCGCTTACACCTATATGTATTTGAGCCATGTTTCTATTCATGCGGTGCTTCCACGAAGGGTTGCGAAATTAAGTAAAACTGAAATAATCAAAAAAAATTTAGATATTTCTAAGGGTGTGTGTGCGTTAACGGAAATTAGGCAAGAATGCTTGAAATAAAAAACATTAAAGACGAAACTGAAGATAATACTATCAACTAAAGTATAAGAAACGTTAAAATAATGTCATGTGATTAAATCAACAAGAAACGGGGAAAATTTAACTTAAAATCATAACATGTTGCTGTCAGAAATAATAGGTTGAATGCGAATGGCGCTGTTTATAGATTAAAAAAGCCTAGCAGTCACGTCGTCATGTCGCTAACAACCATTTTATACTCATGTTTAAATGTTAATCCAGCGCAGGGCAAGGGAGAGCAAAACAGAGAGACAGCATCCACTATCTCCACCACCCCCCCCCCCCCCCCCCCTGGGCATGAAGGATCCATAGGGTCAGATCCATGGTTAGTCCCCCGGAAAGCTTCTTGATCGATTTTGTTGGTGGCCATCTTGGACTTTGCCCTATTTAAAAAAATTACATTTAAAGACATGTGAAACTGCTTGACATGAAACGCAGGTAACGCTCAACGTGTGCATCTGACACAATAACCCGCCCGCCCGCTCGCTCGCTCAGATTGTGAATTGGGAACAGGTTCAATTGACCAAAGAATACATAAGTTTTTCGATTAACATTGCTCTAACATTTATACGTAATCATAAGAAACTCAGAATGCAGGAAATCGAGTCATGAGTCTGCACATTGTAATGTTTTTTTCTCAGGGTGG
>CM067372.1:140042499-140102989 GCA_034401795.1 Chaetoderma sp. LZ-2023a
CACGACACGACGATGTTCATTTCCGTTTAGTTCGGAGAAAGTCTTTATCAGGACTGTGTTACACCCAACGGAGCCATCCATTTCAAACTACGACTGTCCAGATAATCAGGCATGCAAACCGCCCAATAGGACTACGACTGTCCAGATAATCAGGGCATGCAAACCGACGCATACCTCTCTTTCGATGCACACATAAACAGTATAATATCCAAGGCAAACAGTAGATTAGGGATACTCAAAATAACCTTTACCAGCATAGACCAATCTATGTTTGCTCTTCTTGCCAAGTCCTTAGTGAGGCACATTCTCGAGTACTGCATCTCAGCATGGTCAGCTAAATTAAAAAATAAACCAATCACAGCTAATAGAAAGAGTCCAGCGCAGGGCAACAAAGCTAATACCACAAATCAGAGACACAGCTACACAGAAAGACTCGGAACCTTAAATCTAATGTCATTGAACTACAGAAGACTTTGACGAGTCTTAATCGAAACATACAAAATCCTTAATGATATATACAATATTGACAAAAACGGCGTCTTTGTACTGTCCAATAATACACACGCTAGAGGACATAAGTTCAAGCTCAACATTAAACACAGCACTAAAGATATTCTCAAGTACTTTTTCTCTAACAGAGTAGTACTACATTGGAATTCATTGTCATCCATAATTATAGAAGCGCCAATGGTTGAATCCTTCAAAAATAAACTGGACAATATATTTCAAAGAGATATTTCATGAATTTGACTAAACAAAGTACCAGCAGTTACCAGCTACTTCATAAAAGTAAAAACACGCCCGTTATCAATACGATTTAGACCATGGCCGTATTTTTATGGTTTACCATGAAGAGACACCAACTTGGCTAAATCTATCTCGGTAACGATTCCATTTCACCTTTCCGGAGTACCCACCCATCATATGACGTCATAATGAACTGCGTGACGTGTACAATGACACCATAATGAATGACGTCACGAACGCATATTTGGAGACGGTCTATGCGTTGGTGTACAAATTGTTTGCTTTTACTGTTTAATAAATATTCTGTTGAATATTTTGAAACTAATTTGACTGGGCGCTGTTGCTGCCATATTATATATAATATTCGGTACATAAATCATAGATTTACATTTGTTATGCCATTGCGGCTAATAAGCAGAGTAGAGAAAAGAAGAGAACACAGACAATAAACTGTAACAACTAACAGACGTAATATTAAATTATCACTAAACCATGTATACCAAATGTGATCAGTTCTTTAAGTTGCAGAAGAAATCTAGCCAAATAGTTTGACACCAATCCGCCTGACAGCTTCCCGTGGTTAAGGGGGAAACAGTTTTGCTGAAGGGATGAAATATTCAATTAACCTGTGTGGATCTTTGAATTTGGGGTTCCGAGAAAGAATATAAAATTTGGTATCAAAAGGCCTAGTTCATTAAATAGGTAACATGAATCTACCACGCTAAGTTCAACTGAAGGGATTTTGATCAAACGTGGGTAGATCATTGCCTTTGGTTTCCTGACAAATTGTGGTTCCTAGAAAGAATATAAAGCTTGGTATCAAAAGGCCTAGTTATTTAAATAGGTAACAGGAATCTCCCACGCTAAGTTCAACTGAAGGGATTTTGATCAAACGTGGGTGGATCATTGCCTTTGGTTTCCGGACAAATTGTGCCAGCATATAACCAAAATGTTACCCTGCCAGGTAAAAGTTAACAGGTCTAAATATGCTGAAATGCCCTAAGAAAGTATTCGTCCTCCATTAGCTTTCATACTTTAGACTAAGTAGCATATTTATAGGATTTGACATTGAGGCAAAGTAATTATTAAAGCAGACAGTATCTATGTATAGACAGATGTTGCTCATATTTTGTAAATACCTCAGGTGACAAATTGACAAACGCAATGTCTGAATTATATAGTATTGGTTACAATGGGAACATTGCTCTTTGATCTATTTTATCTAGAAACCTAGTTGGATGGTAACTTTTAGCCAATTTACCCACCCACCAAGTGAGAGATGATGATTAATCACTTATCCATTTATCAACATTGCAACTTTTTAACACACCAAGTTAACGGCTTTACAGATCAGATCAAGTTCAGGATGTGTTACTGATCCGATTTGCCTCAAATTTTATGACAACAAAAGTTGTTACGGTACACTAGATTTCCATAACCTATGATTAGCTGAGAAAATCAGAAGAGTCTGGAAAATCCGAATTTTTTTTTTAACAGTTGGAAGGCGATGGTCTGCAATTTCGGATTGGTATTAGTACAATTATCTCTTAATTTACTTCTAAAGCGAATCATTCCAATGGATGATGTTTTTTTGATGAAATAATGCAGTTGATGAATTGTGCTAATAAGTCTACGACACTGCAACACTAAACGTGTGATTTGCTCTATAAGACTAAACATGTCCGAAGAAGCGATTTAATCCTAATTATCATCATTACAATGCTAAGTGAATCTAAAGCAAATTGACAAATTTGTACATTCACTATATCCTAACAACCTCGATGAACGTCTTAGTGCTGCCGTCACGCTATTATGCTCAGTTCTTCTTCTTCGCTCATTTTCAACGTCCACCCCAGGATAAAACCACGCCATAATTCAGTCATCCCCTTTCATCAACTGGACTACAATTGACTCTTACTAGACCAGAACATGCGCCTCAGAAAATGGTGAGTTTTGGTGTTAAACCAGGGTGAGTAGATTTTTTTTACTAATAACCCATTTCCGACCATTCCTACTCATATTAAACTTTTCCAAGAGTTACCTTTCAGACCTTGTTTTGACTCCAGAATTGTTATTCGTGCACCTCATTGAGCTCGAAATTATGTTCAAACCATTGACATATTACTTGTGCTTGCTGGGATCGCTGACCTGCTAAGTAGCAAATGATCCATCCACCGCCATGGTATGTGCTAACATTCTGTGAGCAAGAGGTTGAAAGACGGTTGAAGAAAAGATTATGTTTTATGAAGATGCGCTAGAACAACTTGGAAGATTACTGAAGCATTAAGAGAACAGTCGTAACCCAGTCCAGAATGTTCACTATTTGGAGATTACTCTCTTGCCTTCCAAGAGTGGTCCTATTCCCAGAAGACTCTATGGTCAGAGAAAACTATTCATAGAGAATCAGCACAACGAAATGTAATGCAGATACATTCCATCCTCAATAGTTAACCAGAATTTAGCACCAGTCAACAAAAAGGGCAGCTTTTGACATATACACAGAAAGCTTCTGTTGTAACCTAATCTCCAGACCAGGCTTAGGACAGCTGGAGCGCCAACACAGAGGACTCCTGGAAGCATTGGGATGAAGATGATTGTACCAAATACAGATAGCGAAACTTAAAACACTGATTGTATGAAATAGATAGGAAGCCGATTGTAAGATTTACTGGCGGTTATAGGTACAATAAGACAGTTTCTAGAAAAAAAGATATATTCTGCTGCATCTAAATGTGGCTGCTGCTGCTGCCGAATACATAGCTGGATGCTAAGTTGCAGCATGGTGGACGCAGAAGGGCGGGATGATGAAAGACAAACCATAGTAGGAATGGTCTAGATTAGCCCCCACGCATTTACCGAAGATTAGAATCGGCTGTAGAGGTGTGGAATCTACATCTACGTCTGTAGTTTTGCTCTACTCCCACATGTAGACACTCCACTCATGCTACAGATTTTAAAAGGACAGAAGTCTGGATTATGCGTACACAAACCCTCCTATTAGAGAATTTGCTGGTGACCAGGTAAAGGCCAAGAGATTAAGGCAGCAAGTTGTAACCCAGAGCTAAGTTAAGACTCTCCCTCTTTACCTCCATCGACCCCCCCCCCTCTCCCCCTTTCACGCTAACCCTCCCCTCTCCCCTCCCCATATCCACTCTCCCTTCCCGCTCTTGCTCAGTCCTCTCTCCACTCTCCGCCACTCACTCCCGCTCTCCCCCGCCCTCCCCATCTATCTCTCTCCCTCCCTCCCGCTGTCCCTCCCCCTCTTCCTCCACCCCTCCCTTTCTACCTCAAATCCAAGATAACTGTGTCATCTATTATGAAATTCTATGATGTCGGTAAAAGTGGGATCCACACTGGTGTAGGAACATACTTGGACCTGCGGGCTGAAGTAGGGCGGGGCCCAAACCTAGGGGCCGCTATGGGGATACTCTGAGTGGACCATTTAATGCCTGAACCACGTGAATCTCAAATCCAAAAATAACAAAACAGCTGAACCACTGCATAGTTCATTGTGACCGGACCATGTTTCTGTCAACAGGTCCGTCAATTTTTTTTATATTCGGCAGAATATGTCGTATTTTAACTGTATGTTTATAGAATTGGAACACAGTTTAAAAGATAAAATAGCAGAGATATATAAATCCGTAGCACAGTAAAAATATAGTAATATGCTCCCTATCTAGCAGTACGTAGGGCTGCGCAAAGGAAGCACGTCTTTGCAGCCACTCCTTGAAGTATCATATATTGAAGAGGTTTAGTGGACCAGTTCACTCAGCTTTTCAAGAACATTGTCAAGAACAATATTGCATGACATTTTGCAAAACACAAGCAATTGTTTCAACAACTACAGACATACTTCTTGAAGAAAACATCTATATTGCTTGGAATATCCCCCGTGTGCGTATATCAGTGTGATGCCTACTGAAATGACCCCAGAGGAGTTCTAGAAACAACTTAATATGCATTGGGCAATGCGCATTACATACACATGGAAGCACGTTAGCTAAAGTTAACCATAGACTTTGTTTGCACACTAGAGAATATGTAATGCACAGTTTATATGTACCAAAATCATGTGGAGGCTAAGTATACTATAGGGAGTTAATTAACGATTAGCATACATCAGATTATTTAAGTATTTTAAATTGTCAATTTCATTTCTATATTTTGATAGTGTGTGCGTGCTTGCGTGCGCGAGTGCATGCGTGTGTGCGCTGTTAATATAGTATAACAATGGCATGCAAGTTCCAGTATGTTACAACTAAAAGAAAGGAAACACTCCAAATTATTCTAATGCGATTGCGGCGGACTAAATTAAATAATTTGAATAAGACCCCCACCCACCCCCACCCCAAACCGCACCCCCACCCTAAACGCACCCCCACCCTTCCCCACCCCAACCCACACTCCCCGTGTAGGCTAATCTCGTGTTCCAGGAAAAAATATAATTCTATAAGGTAAAGTCACATTGAAAGATTTTGAGTAGTAAATGCAACACATTCAATGGAGGGGTCCGACCTGTCACTGAGGCTTAATCAATTACGTCACTAGTTAGCTGACGTCACAATTGTAATGACGTCTAACTCCGTCATGAAAATCGATGTCTGTCCGTCATGGAGTGTACGAATTGTATGTTTTGTCTTTGGTGAATTTACAATGTACTAAACGTTATGTTGAATATATTTAAACTAAATTGACTGGGCGCTGTCCTCGATCCCAAAAAAGTCAACAGCCTACATGTATAATTACCTTAAAATCGAGATTCTGTGAATTTAGTATTAAAAGTATATAGAGTTCAAAACACATATAAGTGCGCGAAGTTTAGAAAGAATTGGGCGGGCATAGTTAGGAATGAATCACTCAAGAGATGATTCCAGTTTATCCATCAATAATATGACGTCATAATCAACTATGTAGGATGACGTAATAATCAATGACGTCATGAATGACGTAGAAAGGTTCGTCGTGAACGCTTAATTGATGACGGACTAATCGTTGTTGTACGAATTGTATGCCTTTACTATTTAATAAGCATGCTGTTGAATATTTTGAAACTGATTTAACTGGGGGCGCTGTTGCTGTCATAGACATCAACAGCACCCAATCAAATTAGTCTCAAAATATTCAACAGCTTACCTGTATAGTTTTCTGGAAATTGATAGTCATTGGGTTCAGGGATCAATCGATCCTAACATGGGAACGGCATGGGTGGGGCTGAGCTAGAGATGGGCGGGACACAGCTAAAACTGGATTCCTTCATTGTCCACCTCACCCACGTTAGCTTCCAGACTGGTTTAAATTTTCAGTCCATCAGCATCTACATTGGGTCTTTATTTTTATTTTTAATGAGGCATGGCAGGAGTTCTTTAACGATGTCTTTTCTGATCGGCTTGGCCATGAACATGTAAATAAATGGGTTAATAGCCGAGTTCATGTACAACACGGAACACGTGGCCAAGAACAGAATCGGATGCAATGGCTCATACGGAAGTCCGAACATCGCGTGCGCTATGCCGTGCACAAAGGACGGTATCCATGTCAGAAAGAATAGCGCTATCATGGTAACCAGTGCTTTCTGGACCGTATTGCGCTTGTCCTGTTGGGCAACCTCTTTAGTAGATTTGCCCATTTTTAGTTGTTTGGCAATATGAAGCGATATTATTATAACCCACGGCAGGAAATAGCTCAGAAAGTGAATTAAGATGTCCCTGAGTGTGTGGCTGCCATAGAAATCGCAATATCGGATTATTGCCCCTTTGTATAGTACGTCACGTGGGCCACTCAGGCAGATAAATGGTACGCTGATGGCAAGCGACAGCACCCACATAGCTAAACATGCCTTTGCTACCATACCCACTGTAAGGATGACTTTCGTCTTCAAAGGATGCACTAACTGGAAATATCTCATAAATGCGAAAAACACCAGATGGATGAGACTGGCTGCCATGGATACATTCAAAAAGTAGGTTCCATATGAGCATACGAATAATGGAAACCACCTCGGCATTAGAGGATAGAGGAATACGATATACACAATAGAAGATATACACATACATAAATCTAACACCGCTAAACTCAATATAAATGTAAAGGTTAGCTGTTGATACTTCTTTGATTTAATCAGGTAAAGTATCAAAATTATATTAGCCATCAATCCAATGCCTGTAAATAATGCAAGGCTTTGATAATAGAGCGGATTTATTGACAAAGTAACCTCCATAAATTTCTGGAATAAGGCATTTGTCTCATCAATTATATGCAACGAATCTAATTGTGTATCGTCAGGTCCGTTATGCTTATCAAGTGTTGGACGATGTGTGCTTAATGGATGCATGACTACTATGCCGATTCAACAGCAACGATTAGTTAAAGTACGTCTTCTTCTTAATCGTCTTTGATCAAAACTGCAATGTTTACACATGGTTCAAATGGACATCAATAGATTTCTAGCTTGCCCCGCCCATTTTTAGCTAAGATCCGTCCACATTTTGCAAGCGTTGGAATCGATTTATATATTTTGAAACCTGAATTAAAGGAATCATATATATATATGAAAGCTGTTGAAAATTTCGAAATTAATTTCACTCAGTCAAATTAGTTTCGAAATATTCAAAATAATATTTATGAAATAGTAATTCTAACAAAGACATACAATTCGTACTCTTGGCTGACTTTTCAATGACCATGACGGAGTTAGATACGTCACTATACATTGTGAACGTCAGACTGCATGTGATGTAATTGTGTATATCGCAGTATATTTGAGTGACAGATCGCCTGAGATCGGATCCCTCAATTGCACTAAAATCCTGTTATTACCGTTAGTATGCTGATATGCATGCGATCATCCATGAAATGATGAATTACTTTAATATCTAATTATTTGGAGAACACATTATATATCCACGCGCCAGTAATTAATGACCTCACGAGGTTGGTCTGGAGGACTTTATATGATCCAAAGAGACGGGATTTACAAGAAACAAAACAAAACAAAATAAAAGAACATTATGCCTACTTGAAGATCTAGCCTACAATTACATCACAAGAAATTCGAAAACATGTATACATTTTCATGTAAGCAGATCCTGCCTATGATAGCAATGGCTTACAGACCAAGTGCGGCGTAATAGGGGGTCGGTGGGGTGTGCAAAGGGGGCTGAGGCAATCTCATTTTAACCATTAAATTTAACACAGCCCGGTATTGGGCCAGGGTCGGCCCACGGACAAATGAGACAATAGGTACCTATATAATGTAATGGATGAATCCACCTTTAACTATGCCCCGCCCATTTCTAGCTAAGCACCGACCAGGCTGTGCTCGTGCTGGGTCCATTTATATACTGTGAATCCTGAATTCTCAGAATCTCATTTGTAAGGTAATTATACAGGTAAGTTGTTGAATATTTTGAAACCGATCTGACTGGGGGTAGCAACAGCGCCCAGTCAAATTAGTCTTAAAATATTCAACAGAATGGCTATTAAATAGTAAAGACATACAACTCGTACAACTTGACGGACACTTCCAGGTTCACGACGAGGTATTTGCTCTGAGCATTTCTGTCAATTACGATAGTGACGTCAACTTTATGTGGCGTAGTTAATTATGACGTCAAAACTTGAGCAACAGATTGGATTCATCCATTGGTGATAGCATGGTAATTGTACGGAGATCAATGAATTAAATTCCAGACTTGATCATTTCCTCCAACAAAATTGCGAAAAACTACAGACATCATTTCGTGACCTCTAACAATACTCACAAAAAAATTATAGCATTTGATCAATAGATCAGATAAAAAAGTATTCACACGTCTTCGAATTATTGTCGATCAATGTCACTCAAATGATGCTTATAGTAGTAGCCTAGTATAGGGTCTATGCAATAATATATTTTATACAGAGAAGAATGCAGTAGGATATTTGATTCATTCGTTACATAGCAAATAAATGCATTTGGGTTTCTTCTAAAAAGATCTCTCTATGTTAGGCCCACTATATCTTTTTGCCTAAATCCCAACAGCTATTCTGAGTAAGACGTTACAAAATAATACACAAGACAAGTTAATAAAGCCAGTTAGAAATAGTGCCATTTTATTGTTTTGAGTACATGCTTTATAGCATTCGTTAACCATAGACCAAAACTTCGGTTATTGTCATTATACACTTTTATTTCTTTGACATGTATTAGTAGTGTACTACAATGCTTTGTCTTGTCAGTGTCTGCATAGCTCTTTGGGTTCCTATGTTCAAAGAGAGGTATCGATGGACGGACCCTTATCGGCTCACAATAGATATGCATACGCTATGCCAAGAGTGGCCGTCATTATTGATGAAGATTGATTGTACTGGTCTATACAGGTGGTAAGGAAAAGAATGATATGTATATCTAAAGGTAGGCCTATTATAAACGGATACGTATTTAAATGCATTACTATGTGCGCGCCACGGCGGCACGGCACTGCCGTGGCACTTTTTGAGATAGCCCCCAATATTTTTTTTTAATACAGTTACATATCGCAACCATTGTTAGATTCCAACTCTAAATTTATTAATTAAATATTGCATGCTAATTATATATATTTTTTCTTTTTCTGATAGACAATTGACAACTAAAATTTCTACGAATGATCAAATTGGTCAACTCTATATAATGCTGCGGCAAAATAGCTATCGTTTTTCCATCAGCAATGGTTGTTATTATTACATATCATCAAAATTATCATATTTATGGTCATATTGTTATACTCCAAACACATTTTATGGCACTGTAACATATATGATGGTGATTTAAGGAGAAATAAAACCTGTGCTGCTTACTCTGCTAACAGGCACGGATATAGTTGAGGTGGGTGTGGGTTTATGCTGGGTGTGTGTGGGTGTGTGTGGGGGGGGGGGGATTTTATATGTATGATTGCCGTATTCTGCGGCTGTAGTAGTAGAAACAGCCTACAGCTGCAATCTGTCATTCTTGGCTTTTGCCCACTGTGTCTTGTCCTCAGCCGAAATTCTTATCTTCCTCAGGTACATTCTTGACTTGAGTGTACCGAGTCCTGCTTTCTTGAGGTCACCTTGTAGCACGCTTAGCAGATTTAGGCAATGACGTCCTCTCCTGGATGTTATATCGCTTCTAAAATATAACACTTAATTTTGTATATATATATTTTTTAGTTTTCTTATTAGCAGCAGCAACAGAATCAATATCACTAGCAGCAGCAGCAGCAGCAGCAGCAGCAGCAGCAGCAGCAGCAGCAGCAGCAGCAGTAGCAGTAGCAGTAGCAGCAGCAGCAGCCGCAGCAGCAGCAGCAGCAGCAGCAGTTGTTGTTGTTGTTGTTGTTGTTGTTGTTGTTGTTGTTGTTGCGGTACTGTATGGGTGGCGGAACACTGACTTTTTTTTGATGGGACGAACAAGGGTAAGATCGCGTGGCCACCATAGGGCTTAATACATTTATATCAATTTTTGGGGTGGGAGGGGGGGGGGGGGACCGCCATCCATAAGAAGTAGCAGTAGCAGCAGCACCAGCACCAGCAGTAGCCGCAGCAGCCGCAGCCGCAGCCACAGCCGCAGCAGCGGCGGTGGCGGCGGCGGCGGCGGCGGCGACGGCGGTGGTGGTGGTGGTGGGTGGTAGTGGTAGTAGTAGTAGTAGTAGTAGTAGTAGTAGTAGTAGTAGTAGTAGTAGTAGTAGTAGTAGTAGCAGTAGTAGTAGTAGTAGTAGTAGTAGTAGTAGTAGTAGTAGTAGTAGTAGTAGTAGTGCTTCTCATGGCAGCTATATTTTGGATGTCCCAGGGACCCCATACCTAGAAATCTGGGGAGCAACCTGGAATCTGGGGTCCTTTCTCGTGCATGCTAAGATTAGAGAGTACCACGCGCTTACAGAGCTCTCGTGCGTGCTAAGATTAGAGAGTACCATGCGCTTACAGAGATCTCGTGCATGCTAAGATTAGAGAGTACCATGCGCTTACAGAGCTCTCGTGCATGCTAAGATTAGAGAGTACCACGCGCTTACAGAGCTCTCGTGCGTGCTAAGATTAGAGAGTACCATGCGCTTACAGAGATCTCGTACATGCTACGATTAGAGAGTACCATGCGCTTACAGAGATCTCGTACATGCTAAGATTAGAGAGTACCATGCGCTTACAGAGCTCTCGTGCGTGCTAAGATTAGAGAGTACCATGCGCTTACAGAGATCTCGTGCATGCTAAGATTAGAGAGTACCATGCGCTTACAGAGATCTCGTGCATGCTAAGATTAGAGAGTACCACGCGCTTACAGAGATCTCGTGCGTGCTAAGATTAGAGAGTACCACGCGTTTACAGAGATCTCGTGCATGCTAAGATTAGAGAGTACCACGCGCTTACAGAGCTCTCGTGCATGCTAAGATTAGAGAGTACCACGCGTTTACAGAGCTCTCGTGCATGCTAAGATTAGAGAGTACCACGCGCTTACAGAGATCTCGTGCATGCTAAGATTAGAGAGTACCATGCGCTTACAGAGATCTCGTGCATGCTAAGATTAGAGAGTACCACGCGCTTACAGAGATCTCGTGCGTGCTAAGATTAGAGAGTACCATGCGTTTACAGAGATCTCGTGCATGCTAAGATTAGAGAGTACCATGCGCTTACAGAGCTCTCGTGCGTGCTAAGATTAGAGAGTACCATGCGCTTACAGAGATCTCGTGCATGCTAAGATTAGAGAGTACCACGCGCTTACAGAGCTCTATGAATTATGGTGGTCCTCTGCAAGATTGTGTAACCATGTTCGTGCAAAATCCTATGAAACTAATTAGAATTTAACAATCATAAACTATTTTCAGGGCTCCCATGGAACCCACTGCCCTCCCAATTTGTATTTTGGGGTATATACCGTCAAAGGTACCTTTATGAGAAACTCTGAGCAGCAGCAGCAGCAGCCATCTCATAATAATGATGATTATAATAATGACAATGGTGATGATTGTTGATGATATGGACCAGATAAATGGTGATGCTGGTGGTGGATGAGGAGGAGTAGCGGGTGGGGGTTGTTGTTGTTGGTGGTGCTGGTGGCGCTGGTGGTGCTGGTGGTGCTGGTGGTGCTGGTGGTGCTGGTGGTAGTGTGGCGAAGGCGGCAGTGGTGGTGGTGGTGGTGGTGGTGGTGGATAAGGATGATGATGAGGAGGAGGAGGAGGGGGAGGAGGAGGAGGAGGAGGATGAGGATGAGGAGGTGCTGTTGTTGGTGGTGGTGGTGGCGGTGGCGGTGGTGGTGGATGAGGAGAGGAATGTGGAGGTGGTGGTGTTGGTGGTGTAATATTAATATCATTTAAAACCTTTCAGGCACAGATTTGGTAAAAGTAGAATAATTTCTCAGCCAATTTAATGTTCAAATTGATCCTAAAAGGCAGAAGATGTCGTTGTCTGAGGGCATCTAGATTTCAAAATTTCACACAGGATGAACCACTGGACAACCCCCTCCCCCTTCTTGACCCTCGCCGGCCGTGGCACTTTTGGAAGGCCACTCCACCCCCGTATATATCAAAGGAATCGACAAATGTTTAATTAAGATTTCTTTTTTCGATGTGTCAATGGCTGACCACCCTATTTTCTGCAAAGACCTGTGTCGACCTACCCAGCTGATTAACCATCTACTGAAAAGGGGCAATGGTGGTAGTTTAGTTTATTCGGTTCACTTCTCTTGAAGTATACGAATACAGGTGCATGACTAATACTTTAGTAATGGCGGTATACAGTACATAAACAATACTATATTGTCTGTGCATATAATCTATTTCACAGTCAGTTATGTCATTTGACCGATAGCATCTGCGAAGCATGCGTCATAAGCCAGTGCCCGATTTCAATTGCTTACAATTGGAGTCAGGCACCAGTTCAAGACGATAGCCTCACGAACAAGGTCAGCTGAATGCCACATGTATTTTACCATTTGCATAAAATACTTCACCAAATTCTCTTGATCAGAGCCAGTATTCTCCCGCGACGGGGAGTGCCAAGGCTGATCGATGGACGCTGCTCTCTTTTGGAGCGACGACCTCCGCCCAGATCAGGGCCAGATAATTGCTTTTGAAAATAAGTATTGGTATTCAAGTGTGCTAAATAGCAATTTTATCAAGGAATATGTATATATGTGGGTACTTTTATATCTCAGGACGCACGCATATGCACGCGCTCACGCAAACACGTGTGCCCAACACGCGGGCACGCACTTCGAGCACTTTTCAGTAGTCTTTTAGTTTACATTACCGGTCAATATTTAACTTGGTTGCATCGGTAGCCACTGCCGCATAAGACATCAGTGACCGCTTATCAAACCACGGCAAATATTCATCATATATTAAAACTGTATATTCTTTTTCATTTGAACCGGTTGAAAATAACGTTGATAAATTTACATAGCTATATCAACTTCGTCCGCTTTTGTTCATTCATGAGTTGATACATTTAAACAGTATTTGGATTTACTCACGGAAAGGGTTAATCCCCCATAGGTAGACCACTTTAGAAGAACACATGAGGAGGGAGTATGGCTGTGGAAGTCTGATGGATTTACCAATCTCATTAATTTTAGGAAGATCACTACCACCATGGCTCATCATACATTATGGCTCATCATACACACTATATTAGTATCAATAATAATAATAATAATAATAATAATAATAATAATAATAATAATAATAATAATAATAATAATAATAAAAATAATAATAAAATAATAATAATAATAATAATAATAATAATAATAATAATAATAATAATAATAATAATACATCACATACTGGATTACTGTCTTTAAGCTAGATGAACGCCCCCCCCCCACCCACCTCCCAACCCTCTTTCAATTACCTCTAGCAACTTAAAACTGCAGATCTTCTAGCACTAAATATTAAAAAATTTTAAATAATACATATGTACTGTGGGTGCAAGTGGAAAAAATCCACATCTTATATTATTATAATTAACTACTAGTAACTTAATTATGTTTTTGTGTGCGTTACGTAAAGTGTTGTAATGTTGTTATTTGTAATACATATAGTAATTTAATGTTGTAATGTCTCTTTGTCTAATATATGTTAGGGGTCCATCGCCACATAGGCTTTGCCTTTGATGGACTACATGTCCTTTGTAATATAAATGTGAAATACTACTATAAAAGAAGAAATATTTGAATTGAATTGAATTGAACTCTAAAGTATCTATCTATGTCAGTTTTTCTTTCTACAGCTAGAGATGGGCATTCGAAAAGATAATGAAACTCATCTCCCGGTGTGTTTTGATTGCATAAGGTGCAAACACGCTGATGTCTAGGAAGATGTTCAAATCGCCCAACCTCTATTGGTAACCTGTGATTAGAAGTTCTAAATTTACATAGCATTTTGACAGTGTTTGAGGGAGCGATGTTAAATACGTTTCTAGTCTAAGTTTCTTTAACAATTCTATACGATGTGCAAATACTGCTGTTAAAAACTTCGCCTCTATTTCTGGATATACTGATCAGACAATACTTGTTTTGTAGTGAGGTTTAATCATTCAGGCTGGCCTGGATTCTGGCTGTGCCATACATCTGATAGCCTATTATTATTATCAAGGAGTGCTTTCACATGTGATATTCATGGCCATTGGAATTCGTTATTTTCGTGCATGCATAGTAACAATCGGTATAGTTTATATGAGATTTTCGGCATTTTCCCGCATAATAATTTTGCCCAGTATGTGGTTATCTTATTATTAATTTTTATGCTCAACTGGAACTGACCAAGTTCGCCATGAACCATTGCAATGTGTAGAATTTTTAACTCCTAAAATCATTTTATAGAATCGTTTCTGTAATATTTCAACCGGCGTGACATTCTCAAAAGTATGGTGTAGCACAGATCGACCGGACGGGTGCCGGCCATCCCAGCAAGGCTGGGTACGGACCGGCCATGCCGGATTCGTTCTAAAGCGCACCCCCTGGGTAGAGCAATACGTTAAGCTTCCCTGACGACGAGTGTCGAGGTTGGAAGCGAGTACATACCTATAGTGTGCCGAGTAAGTACTCGTAAATGGTTCAAATTTATCCGTTCTCGTTGTTCCTGGTAGGAATTCGGAGCAGACTTAAACGAGCTTTCCAAAACTGTAAACCGTTTCAAAATCGGCCCAGAAATGGCTGAGTTATCGTCGAAGCTCCCCGCTAAACTATACTTAGAATATCGATATAACGTCGTAGTCGCGTGTATGTATTAAACTAAATACAAAGATCTGTGTACACGTGGTCGATATGTCACTAGCATATCAGCACGCTGATTGACTGACGCTCGGCCGCTGATTGGTTGAGGCGCCCAGCTCTGACGTCACAGCGAGTATAAAAGTGGTGAAAAATCGAGGATTAGGAGCACCGCCGGCGTGGAATCCGGACCCGCGCAAGGCGACTGGACCACCTGGATGACGGATGTAACCTGCTGACCTACCGGTGATCTTTACTTCAACCGGTGTCTTACGGAACCCAGCACATCCGCGGGTGTAGGACGTCCAAGGCTTCCACAGAATTTTGGATACTCCCGGAAGGCCATCCGGGAGTAATAAACTAAATTTAAAGTTAGACCTTCCGCATCCAGACGTTCCGAATGCAACTTATGCGGGAGGGGCCGTGCGGGTCCGGAATGTAATCCTACGTGATGTAGAGCTGCAGCGATTCTTGGTGGACGACTCCTGCCAACCACGCCGAAAAGTGGACACTAAATCCCGCACTGCATGTCGTGAGTGTTTTGGACCACAGTCTGGTGGATTTTACTAGGTGTGCAGAAGAGCTATGCGACGTATCCGACACCGTGTGCCAAGTTGTGTATCCGCTTAACATTATTATAGCGCCCTTTCTGTTAATGGGCAACCTTTAACTTTACTACTTCCGTCGCCGGACGGAGAACTTTTTCACTTCCGTATAAATTATAATTTAGTTATAGAGACTCTAATAGATGCTACTTCACTGTTCTGTTTCACTGTCATGAGTATGCACCGTATCTACCCTGCCTGGAGGAATCAGCTTGCGGAGCCAACCTGCAGGGACCAGCTGTGGAAATCGCCTGCAGAAATCGCTCCAGCTCCAGAGAACGTGTCAACTCGCGCTATGAATATATTAGCACCTCAATTTCAGTAATATAGTAGGCTGTTCCGTACCGACGACTATTAGGTATTCAAGTAACTATACTATTGTTCATCTAATTAATATTTCTGTATATGGCACTGATGACTAATAGGTGCCTTCCCGGTCTTAGGACCGCAATTTATAATTTCTTTATTACTGTTCATATTATCCTTATTTACTGTAGGTGCGTTAACTAACCGCACCGTTTAGGTCTATCAACCTGATATTTACTACCTCAATAATTCTTATATATAAATTATCAGTGTTCATTGCATTGGTCAGTTGTATATGGTAGATAGCCACTCCGTTGATATGTTTTGTTTAATTATAGAAAACTTAGACTTCAGTACGCTAGGAAATAGTAAACAGCAACATTTATATCTGCATCACTTATTCCTACCATCATCAATTTTTCACTGAGGTCGCTGACTGTGCTCCAACTGTTTGAGCCCGGCATGTTACCAACTAATCCTTACTATTCAGCTCATTAGGATAGGTTAAAGTGGTTAGGGACAATCTCTTCATTAGGAGACATATAGTGTACACCTCTTTTTCAGTTGTTGCAATAATGTAGCCATGTACTCCGGCAAGGTTGTGTAAAATTGGCCAAATACCTATAAGGCCTTGTATATATCAAGTTATTGTCTCTTTCCACGATCCACTAGCCGCATGGCTCTTAATTGTTTGGACATCCCATCAGCACGTTGATCTGATCCAACCCTGGGGAACTATCGGAGGTTTCCAAGCGGTGATGGTTAAAGTGTCTGATTTACATACATCTCCCCCGTATCCTCAGATACGTGTTAGCTAGATAACCCCGCCAACGAAGGAAAACACTGTGAAAACATGTAGTTATAAATGTGAGTTTGATAGGTTTATTTACTGGCCCGCAGTGCATATCTGGCCACATTGGAACATAATCCTAACGACAGGTCAAAAGTTAGATCCATAGGAAATGGTGACGGATGAGACGCACATCTCCATCCAACTCGTCAGAGTGTCTTGAAAGGATCTTGGAATCCGCCGCGCCCTCACGGGAAGGATGCTCGCAATGGATATTCACTTCTCTATCCCCACCTTAATGATATGTCATGATCAAACTTGCTTATGTGAAATGTAGCCATTGTCCAGGTGATGTTTTATGTGGCTGTGGAGGAAGGTAGCCAGATTTTCATCAAAACATGTATGCATACCGTCCGTGGAGGCAGATGCTCTTTCAAAGCCACCTACGGGAAGCTAGGCATCTGCGCCCATTGGACAGCTGTATCTAACGATAGGTAGGAATCCCTGCCACTTGTGGCCAAAGCTAGTTTTCGTTTCGAACACTTAATTGGTAGGTTAGACTGTAGCAGAAGGCCCGCATAAATAAAGCGGCATCTACCAACACAGCATCTTGGAACTACATAAGACGGTGATGTGGGAATTTTTCGGAAATTGATCATTCCACCTTCACATAAACCAGTACGCATCACGTTAATTATGGCTTCACTAGGATTTTTCAGCACTTACCATTTTCTGATGAACAAAAGAGTGGTCCTTTTTGCCAACTCTTTTTGCCAACCATGAGAATTCCTGTGACAGAGGCCCCCACGAGGCATCTTCCTCTCGCACCATCATGAAATATTCGGTAACGGAGGCCCGCGCGAGGCACTCCTCTCGCAGCAATAATGTTCTCTGTGTGTATGTTAGGGGTATATTAGCTTATATGAAGTTACTCAGTGATCTATGTGGATGCTTCTCTTGCGAGGATACCGCTGTGGATTCAAGGATCTGTGTGGTACCTCCACATAGAAAGGGCACCAGCTAGCTCTATATTGTGTATTATTGTGCTCATTTTACTGTCAAACGATTCACCTTGTTTGTATAGTACTTATTTATATTTCTAGTATATTATTCTAATTGTTCTATTCTCTAAATTAGTATGGATAGACACACCGGTGACATAAACAGTTGGGACGACACTGTGTGGTTCAATCTCAGTGGCAATGGTCGCACGGCCCCACTGGAACATCAGTGTTCCACCGGCTCTAGAAGTAAGTTTCTGTACACCGCGGAGAGACGTCATACGGGATCCGCAACCCCGAGATCCACAGCTAACCAGCCATCCCAGTCATCGTGCACTTGCGGTGTGATGGGCGGATATTTAACGGCGGACCAGCACGTACCCCCATGAGCTACAAGTAGCACCCGATGTGGGGCTCGAACGAGAAGCGAACCCATGCCTACACTCACCAACTGCGAGTTTCAGTCTCCTTCATCTGACAGTCAGTATTCCCTCGATTTAGAGGTGGCATATTGGTAGATGCCGCTTTATTTATGCAGGCCTTCTGCTACAGTCTAACCTACCATTTAAGTGTTAGAAACAAAAACTAGCTTTAACCGCAAGTGGCAGGGATTCCTATATGTATGATTACTGTATTCTGCGGCTGTAGTAGTAGAAACATCCTACAGCTGCAATCAGTCCTTCTTCGGTTTTACCAACTGTGTCTTGTCCCCAGGGATTCATACCTATCATTAGATACAGCTGTCCAATGGGCTCAGACGCCTAGCTTCCCGTAGGTTGCTTTGAAAGAGCATCTACCTCCATTGATGGTAAGCGTACATGTTACATCGCAACACATACGAATTTGATGAGAATCCGGGTACCTTGTGTAGTATCGTGCACAAATACATTCCCCATAAAACAAAGTACACCTATCCTGAACCTGTGGTAACATGGGATGGCCCTAATTACCTGTTAATTACCTAATTACCAGGCACTGTATCAGCATCTCCCAGGGACCTCAGTTAGTTGGTGACTGTCGTACCATACATACCTACTGGCCTCTGCTCTACTCAATTGTACAATTAAGCATGTGTTACAGTCGTACCTTTATATTATACACAAGTATCAATAGTCATAATTCAGTGTAGTAGTTGATCTATTAAGGTATCAGTATTAAGTAAGTTCTAGTTGTGTCTACCTCGTTGAAGTTACATACCGTTACTTCTAATTAAGTACTAGCCAAGTACTGGCTAGAACACTACATATTAATGGCGACGTAGGGTTAAATTCCAGATTATTAGATTAAGTCTGTGCTAGTTTCGGTGCTAAAATTAGATTTGCTAGATGCGCGTACAGAGGTCAGTCTAATGAGAATTACTGCTGCTGCTGCCGCGACGACGTATTATTCCCTGTTCGTACTACTACTACTGCTGCTGCTGTTGCTGCATCTCGACAGTGTGGTGGCTGATTCAGCTACTGCTACACCAACTGGTGTTACCGCCGCTTCGCTAGCCTGCGCTCCTCCTACAGCTTTTCTAGCATGGCTAGGTAATCCGTTATATGCATGGCGTCAATGGAAATTGCTGTATGATAATTTCATATTGGCATCAGGTTCAGACTCTTTTACTGCTGAGCGGAGAAAGGCATTGCTTCTCCATTCAATTGGAGCTGAAGGACAATGGATTTTCTGTACGTTAAGCACATCAGATGACACGTATGAGGTTACGGTTACTGCCCTTGAAAATTACTTTGTTCCTAAGGTTAATGTAGTTACTGAAAGATATCGGTTTTGCCAAAGATCACAGCAACAATATGAAACTACGGGTCAGTATGTAGCGTCCCTCAGAGAACTTGTCGCAACATGTGAATTCGGTACACTCACGGATGAAATGATACGAGACCAGATTATAGAGAAAACATTAATACCATGAATTCGTGAACGCTTATTGCTCAAATCAGATTTAACCCTTACAAAAACATTGGATTTAGCTCGTCAAATTGAAACAGCTATACGGGAATCTAAATCAATTACGGGACACAATACAACACAAAAACACGAAATATGTTAATGCCGAAGTTGTGAACGTTAATACAAAACTCAAGGACAGAAAACACACCAATTCCACAACAACTAACTCAAAATACAGACAAAACACGGTTACTGACAGTAGTAGTAAAAATGTTTGATACAGATGCGGATCAAATAAACATTTAGCTAATAATGACAGCTGTCCTGCTAAAGCTGCCATTTGTAGAACTTGTTCGAAAAAAGGACATTACGCTAAAATGTGCAGAGGTAGCTCTCCTAGGAAAGTCCAAATGGTGTCCAGTAGTACAATGGATAAGAAGGTTGACATTTGCAGTGTAGACTTTAAAAAGAGGAATTTAAAGTGACACTTGTACTGTTCAGTTTCAATTGCTGGATTGAACGTTTCATTGTTGGTCGATACTGGAAGCATGGTGTCTATTTATTTGATTACATGCACAAAGTACTTTACAGCCGGCTTCATTAAAGCTTGTTACGTATGCCAATGAACCTTTAAAAGTATTAGGTTGCACAACACTACCTGTGACAAGGAACAATAAAACTGTGTCCACTACATTCTACATAGTACAAACGGGACTTGCCTTATTAGGCTTGGACTTAATGAAAGCTTTACAATTGGACATTCAGTCGGGAATGCTAGTTAATGCGATACAATATGAGAGCGCAAACAATGACAATTTACCACTACCCCCTGCATTACTTATAGATGGTACTTTGGGGAAAGCCAAATCATGCGTCCATCGTGTCCATATTCGTCCGGACATCAAACCAGTGGTTCAGAAACTACGACCTCTGCCATTGGCGATACGTCAAGAAGTTTCAGACGAATTATGTGACATGGAACGATTAGGTGTTATTGAGCCTATAGATGCTGCAGAATGGGTTTCTCCAATAGTGGTTACACGACGGAAAAATGGCAAAATACGGATCGTTTGTGATCTGCGAGAGTCTAATAAATCTATCATTCAAGCTAGGCATCCATTACCGAACATTGAAGTGTTATTTACGGAATTACATGGTGCGAAAGTGTTCTCAAAACTGGATTTGTCTTCTGCTTACTATCACCTGGAATTGGAAGAAGAAAGTCGATATTTGACTGCATTCGTTACAAATGATGGAATGTAAGATTTAAACGAGTTCCATATGGCTTAACCTCCGCCCCATCTGCTTATCAGAAAATGATGTCAGTGGTCTTAAAAGGACTCAAAGGCGTTGTGTATTACATTGATGACATAATGGTATCTGGCAAGAACCAAGCTGAGCATAACATGCGTCTCAAACAGGTATTTCAACGTCTCCAGGAATACAACTTGAAATTACACGCTGAAAGATGCACCTATGGAGTAAACGAAATCAAATACTTGGGCCATGTGATTTCAGATAAAGGTCTGGAACCGGATCCATCCAGAGTGGATGCCATCGTGAATGCACCTGTCCCAAGGATGCTGTAAGTTTACGCAGTTATCTCGGACTTACGTCGTACTATTTACGATTTCTTCCAGATTATGCTTCGGTCTGTGAACCCTTACGTGCATTGAGTAGGAAAGATGCAAAATTCGAATGGAACTCTAATACTCAGAAAAGCTTTGACACTCTCAAACAGTTAATTACTGAACAACCCATACTTGCATTGTTTAACTCAGAATGTGAAACTTTTGTCTCTACAGACGCGCCAGCATATGGTTTGGGGGCAGTCCCAAATACAGGAGGGTGCAGAACGCCCTGTTGCATTCGTGTCGCGTACCTTAGCCGATTCAGAAAGGAAATATTCTGTTGGTGAAAAGGAAGCACTTTCTTGCTTGTGGGCATGTGAGAAATGGTACATTTATTTACATGGTCGTCACTTTACGCTGAGCACGGATCACCAAGCACTAACTACGTTGCTAAGTAGTAAAGGTGTAGGAAGACAGCTGATGTGTATCGCACGTTGTAATGCTTGTTTAATGCAGTTTACATTCTCGATTGTTTACAGGTCTGGAAAAGAAAACTCGCCAGCTGATGCGCTATCGAGATTACCGGTAGCGTATGACCCTGCTGAAGTAGACAATGCTGATGAAATCATTTCAACACTACATGGTGATAATTCCGCAATTACCATGGATGAACTGACTCCTGCTACAGTTATTGATGACATTTTACAAAAGGTGCACTATTTCATTCAGAATGGTTGGCCTACTAAACGTCAACTAGATGTGTCACTGACACCATACTTTGCAATTCGGGATGAATTGTGTGATTGGAATGGTTGTGTAGTGCGTGCTAATAACCGTATGTTGGTACACACAGGTCTACAAAGTCGATTAATGCGTCTTGCACATGAAGCCCATTCAGTGATTGTTAGAACTAAGCAATGGTTACGTGAACTCTACTGGTGGCCTCGGATGGACACTGCCATAGAGACACTTGTGCGAAACGGTCCTGCATGTCAGTCAGCAGATAAAACAGCTGTGACGCATACACCTTCACTACAACCTGTGGAACGGCCTGACAGACCATGGCAGAAACTTGCAATAGACATACAAGGTCCGTACAATTTTGCCAAACCAAACGAACAATATGCTATTGTGCTTATTGACTTTTACAGTAAATCGGTTGAAGTTGCATTTGCTCACTCTGTGACAACCTTGACTATTACAGAAATGCTGAATATTATGTTTGTCAGACATGGTTATCCATTGGAAATAGTGTCAGACAATGGACCACAATTCACAAGTCATGAATTTAAGGACTTTTTAAATCACTACGGAATAAAGCATTGCCGTACTGCAGTTTACACTCCACATGCAAACTGAGAAGTGGAGAGATGGAATCGTGTTCTAAAAGACGCACTCCAAATTGCTTCCATTGAGAAGAAACCTTGGTTGTCTGCAACATGTGAATTACTTCTAGCATACAAGACTACACCACACTGTACTACAGGAAAGGCTCCTGCTGAGTTGGTATATGGTCGAAATCTACGTACTAAAATCAACATTGCGAAGCCAACAGTTACAAATGACCAGGTTGTTAGGCAACGTGTGTGTAAGAATCAACAGTACAACAAATCGTACTATGATAAGAAACATTCAGCAAAGGATCCAAACATCGCAATCGGTGATCGTGTTCACGTTCGTATTCCAAGATTCGTAGGAAAGGACAACAAAAATTTGGTCCTCCCGTGAAGGTTACCGGTAAACAAAATCGGTACACGTACGAACTGTCTGATGGAACCATCTATAATGCAGATAGACTCACATTAATGCCAGAGATGGACTTACAAATACGCGACCATAACGTGGATGAGAACACCATCGATTTACCATCGTCAAAATCGCCGGATATGGAATCGCTGTATGTGGATTCGAATGAGGATTCAATTCGCCCATTGCAAATGCGTATGAGACAACCCCCAGTGTGGTATAAAGATTACTTATTGTCGTAATGGAATATATTCAATACCATGTGCTATAATGGAATATATTCAATACCATGTGCCAAAATGGAATATATTCAATACCATGTGCCGAAATGGAATATATTCAATATGCCCCTACCGTGTGCCAAAATGGAATATATTCGATATTGTGTGACCAAAATAGAATGTACTTCTACTGTGCTATGTTATTCATCTATTACAACCGTATGCCTTTTCTATATTGGATCTAATATGTTTCATTTAGCCAATATTCAATCCTATTCATTTCAATGCGAGCTGGATCTATATCGTGGATATATTTTTTATTCCTATGCGACCTACGTAGTTACATAGTACATAAACTGAAGTTCGCTATTCAATGGAATTACACGTTTCCAATATGCATAGAACAACATAGTTAAGTGTGACACTACACGTACGTTTCTTTGGGCAAAAGGGAAATGTAGTATAGTGCACAAATACATTCCCCATAAAACAAAGTACACCTATCGTGAACATGTGGTAACATGAGATGCCCACCTAATTACCAGG
Organism: Chaetoderma sp. LZ-2023a; assembly: GCA_034401795.1. Classification (NCBI taxonomy): domain Eukaryota; kingdom Metazoa; phylum Mollusca; class Caudofoveata; order Chaetodermatida; family Chaetodermatidae; genus Chaetoderma; species Chaetoderma sp. LZ-2023a. The sequence goes on from CM067372.1 coordinate 140,066,123, forward strand.
CACTGTATCAGCATCTCCCAGGGACCTCAGTTAGTTGGTTACTTCTAATTAAGTACTAGCCAAGTACTGGCTAGAACACTACACCTTGCTCCGCAACCACATAAAACATCACCTGGACAATGGCTACATTTCACATAAGCAAGTTTGATCACTGACATACCATTAAGGTGGGGGTAGAGAGGCAAATATCCACCGCGAGCATCCTTCCCGTGAGTGCGTGGCGGATTCCAAGATCCTTCCCAGACACTCCGACGAGTTGGATGGAGATGCGCGTCTCGTCCATCACCATTTACTTTGGATCCAAATTTTGACCTGTCGTTAGGTTTATGTTCCAATGTGCCAAGATATGCACTGCGGGCCGGTAAAATAAACCTATTACTCACATTTATAACTATGTTTTCGCTAGGCTTGCACGATTTTTGCTTTGAAACATAGCGATCGATTTTATTTTTAAATTGCGATTTTCAATCAAATCGTACGTACAAATTCCCAAAAGTATAAACCGGTGTAACGTGCCTTGTTTCTAGAAAAAGTTGAAATAAATAATACAAAAATAGCACTAAATTAGAACACATTTTCATGCGCCAAATTCTTACCATCCTATGTCTATGCTTAATGTATACCTTATATCCATCATCCCGGGAGTGAAATTATTAATTGGGACCGCCTAAATATTGCGTATAGTTTAATAAACATTTATTTCATCATTCTTACCGGAAAAAAAATATAAATTACATGATGTATCAGCTTCCGCTTATAGCCTCCCTTTGTAGGACGAGTTTAGGTCATTATCGGAGTAGCGCGAAGACGTTAATATTAGTACCCGGGGAGATACTGGGCAATCCACATGCATAGGACGGGAGCTTTGAGTAGGTATGCGTGTAACGGCGTAAACTCGTCCTATAGAGTAGTTTATAGTTGCTTTCAGAATGTACGATTTACATTTAAGAGTAATCAACAGAATGTACAGTTCAAAATCAAACAACCTGGAATGCTGTTGCTTTATTTTCTTTAATTTAACATGACAACCGAATCAAAAAGGAAAAATTATTACACGGCCTTAAATTGCTAAACCTAGAATTAAAAAGAATTATGTTCACTGATTGCCTAGCACAACAAACTCAGGGTATGCAGCGAAAGAAAGAAAATTATATGCCGATTCGACGGAGTAACTAGCTGGTTTTCTCAATGACAAAGGTGTTACCTCGCTATTGTTAATTGTAGCTTGTTTATTGTAGCGCTTTGTGTTGTGATTAGTAATTATTCGGCATGGCGGGATATGAACACATGCGCGAGTCGATTATAATTGAACTCATGTACTGATAAAATGCGACGGAAATGTACACACTTTTTTATAATTTTTCGATTTTTCCTCAATTACATCGTAAAAATCGCGATTTTAAAAATAAATCGAACTTCACGATTAAATCGAAAAATCGTGCAAGCCTAGTTTTCGCAGTGCTTTCCTTCATTGGTGGGGTATCTAGCCAACAAGTGTCCGAGGATATGGGGGGAGATGTATGTAAATCAGCACTTTACCCATCACCGCTCAGAAACCTCCGATAGTTTGCCAGGGTAGGATCAGGTCAATGTGCTGATGGGATGTCCACACAATTAAGAAGCCATGCGGGTAGTGGATCGTGGAAAGAGACAATAACTTTAATATATATGAGACCCTATAGGTATTTGGCCAATTTTACACAACCTTGCCGGAGTGCGGGGCTACATTATCGCAACACCCGGAACAGAGGCGTACACTATATGTCTCCTAACGAAGAGATTGTCCCTAACCACTTCAAACCTATACTATTGAGCTGAATAGTAAGGCTTAGTCGGTAATATGTCGGGCTCAAACAGTTAGAGCACGGTCAGCGACCTCAGTGTAAAATTGATGATGGTAGGGATAAGTGATGCGGATATAAATGTTGCTGTTTAATATTTCCTAGCGTACTGCGGTCTAGGTTTTCTATAATTAAACAAAACATATCAACCAAATGGCTATCTGCCATATATAACTAACCAATACAATGAACAATGACAATTTATATATAAATTATTGAGGTAGTATGTATCAGGTTGATAGACCTAAATGGTGCAGTTAGTTAAAGCACCTACAGTAAATAAGGATAATATGAACAATAATAAAGAAATTATAAATTGCGTTCCTAAGACTGGAAAGGCACCTATTAGTCATCAGTGCCATATACGAAAATAATAATTAGATGTACAATAGCATAGTTACTTGAGTACCTAATAGTCGTCGGTACGGAACAGGCTACTATGTTACTGAAAATGAGGTGCTAACACATTCATAGCGCGAGTTGACACGTTCTCTGGAGCTGGAGAGGTTAGAGCAGGCAATTTCCGCAGCTGGTCTCCGCAGGTTGGATCCGTAAGCTGACTCCTCCAGGCAGGGTAGATACGGTGCATACTCATGACAGTGAAATAGAACCGTGAAGTAGCATCTATTAGATAGTCTCTATAACTAAATCATAATTTATACGGAAGTGAGAAAGTTCTCCGTCCGGCGACGGAAGCAATAAAGTTAAAGGTTGCCCAATAACAGAGAGGGCTGTACAATAATGTTAAGTGGATACATAACTTGGCACACAGTGCAGGATACATTGCATAGCTCTTGCGGCGCACCTAGCAAAGTCCACCAGACTGTGGTCGAAAATTTAATTAAAACACACACGACATGCTGTGAGGAATTTAGTGTCCACTTTTCAGCGTAGCCGGCCCCCTCCCGAGTTGCATTAGGAAAGTCCTGATGCGGAAGGTCTAACTTTAAATTTGGTTTATTACTCCCGGATGGCTGTCCGGTACTATCCAAAATTCCATGGAAGCCGATGACGTCCTACACCGTGGAGGTACTGGGTTCCATAAGACACCAGTTGAAGTGAAGATCACTGGTAGGTCAGCAGGTTACATCTGTCATCCAGGTGGTCCAGTCGTCCTGCGCCGGCTGTCTTCCATGCTGGCGATGCTCCTGATCCTTGGTTTTTCACCCCTTTTATGCTAGCTGTGACGTCAGGGCTGGGCGCCTCAACCAATCAGCAGCCGAGCGCCAGCCAATCAGCGTGCTGGTATGCTAGTGACGTATCGACCACATGCACACAGATGTTTATATTTAGTTTAATATATACATGCGGCTACGACGGTATAGCAATATCCCGAGTATAATTTAGCTGGGAGATTCGACGATAACTCAACCATTTCTGAGCCGATCTTAAAATAGTTTACAGTTTTGGAACGCTCGTTCAATTTTGGTTCTAATTGATACGAAGAAAAACGAGAACGGATGAATTATAAGCATTTACAAGTACCTACTCGGTACACTATAGGCAAGCACTTGCTTCCAATTCCAAGACGTGTTGTCAGGGAAGCTCTGATGCACGTGCGCATGCGTACCATGCATTCCATCAGACTTATCCGATTTTTTAACAAGGAACCACATGTATAGGGCTTACAATTCTTATTGCTCTACCCAGGGTGTGTGCTTTAGAATGAATCCAGCATGGCCAGTCCATACTCAGCTTTGCTGGGACGACCAGCACCTGTCTGGTCGATCCGTGGCACACCACCCCCTCCTAGTTTGACATCCGTGGTGCACGGAAGCACGCTAGGTGGTAATTATAGACTTCCCGGTTAGGTGCATGACCTGAGAGGAGAGGTGATGCACGAGATGCGTATTCATAAGACAGTATAGTTTGGAAAGAGTTTGGGAGGGGGGGGGGGGGGGGGGTGGGGGGCATACCATTGAGTTTAATTTTTTACCTGAAATTATTTTTACAGGTATTTTCTTTTGTTTTGTTTTGTGTTTATTTCTAGGTGGATGCTTTATTTATTAATTATTTAGACGATGATTCCTAGACAATAGCTTGCATGGGTGTTCTCTTGGGTGCGGATAATTATTTTTCCGCAGAGAACACCCAAGTTCCAATGTACCACAATTACAATACAGTAAAACGTATACAGATTATTAATTATGTAATTATACCCAACAGGGTATCACAGATTGGTTTCTTTAATTACATAGTGCACCCCGTGTAAATAAAGGGATGCACATAGATATGTATATGTTAGTGGCATGCATCCAGATTATATGAATGGATGCATACAGTGCGGATTCCACACAAGCAGCTCTCGCTGCGCTAAATTCACACCGTAATACTGACACAGGGCTTAAAAATAATAAGGAAAATAATAAAGTAAAAAGGCTAGTTCATCAGGCAGCCCCAGCATAGCTGAGACTGCAGGATGGGATTATGATATATTCGCTATGGTGTGTTGTGTACCTACGTCGCACATGATGTGTTTTACAATACAGGAATCCGCAGCAATTATTTTATGGTGAGACACAGCTACACAAGAATATTGCGCAGCAGTGTAGGATAACCGTAGTCAGCCTAGGGACTGGGTTTCAATTTTAAAAATATATGTAAGAATACGAAAAGTATATAAAAAATAAACATAATAATGAATTCCTACTGATAAATCCTGCTGTAACCTCGGCAATAGTGTCCACAAACATATGCGGCGAAGTTTCCCCAGTGAGTCTGGGTACGGCGACTTGTACAGGATGGACGTGGTGGGTGATCCTCCACTACCGAAATATCACTACTATACAGGCTCATCCCTGGGAGGCTATAGCTAGAAGACAGTGCTGATGTGTCCATAGATGTGCTGGTGGTGCTGGAAATGATGACCGGTGACATGCGAAGTGGCGGTGGTGTGGTGACTGCAAACATCACTGTCGTGGTTGATGTGGTCGGTGTGGTTCTTGCTGCTGGCAGGCTGAGTGCTGTCAAGTGTATGAGCGGTCGCTGAGGCTGTTGCAGATGCGGTGCTGGCGGATAGCTTCCGGATCTTCGTGGACTTCACAAGTTTGCTCTCGGTCATACTTGTCATGGCGCGGATCTCCTGGGGAATGTGCTATACATTTCTTCCCGGCGTAAGGACGTTCTGGCATGGTTGTCTTCAATATTACTGGATCCGTTGGTGTGCTGCTGCTGCGCGGGTGTGCGGTGATGCTGGTTTGTGATGCGGTGGTTTGGATTGCTTCTGTACGGCTAATCTCCTCGTCAATGATAATGCTACCAGGAGATGTAGATCTATCTGAAATGTCCTGTAACACCGCTTCTGGCGTGGACGTCGTTATAACTACCGAAATGGGCTTTCTGATTATGGATGCAGATGCTGATGTTGCTGTCGTGCGTGATGCGGATGGTGGCGTTGCTGCAGGTACTGCCGGAGTGGAAACTGCAGGTGGTGCTGGTACCGTCACTGCAGTTGCTGCCGTGCTGAAAATGCTGCTGGTTCCGTCATGATGGTGGCGATGGTGCCGTAATGGGTCAAGGCGTGCTGTGTTGCAGATGCGGTGGCTACTGTTGCTGGTCGATAGTGCGGAATATTGATGGTCACCATTTCGTATGTTTGGTCTTGGCCATCTTCTTCGTAGGAAGCACGTTAATAGGAAGTCTAGTTTCAAAACGAGCGGCTAACACTGCAACGCCTTCACTTTGTTCACCAGGCTATAATGTAACTACAAGCACATGATGTTTATACATCAACGCGTGGGTCACACTGTAACGGGTAGTGGTATAAAGGTATTTGCAGTCCTTACAAAAAGCTTTCTGCATAGGATGATCACGATTAATATGCAATGTTAAGTCCGAATTATGGGAGAAGGCACGTCTACATGGCTGTCCATTGAGCTGAAATGCTGAACATGGATATTTCTTTCGGGATAGTGCTGGCATCGACTCCTCTGAACTGTCGGACAAGGCAAAGTCCTCAGCAAATGACATCTTATTTCCGCATATTAATGGTGGTGCGGACTGCCTAACCTAATTTAATTTTTCCTAGCTCTTCATAACTTTCCAGGCCAAGTAATATATAATAGAAGTGATAAATTAATAATAATAAAATAAACAGCAGAATTTGGTTTGCAACACGAAAGTAGCCTATTGCTTGTTCTTCCCTTGTGTCAACTTTTACGGGACGACGAAGTTTCAGTGTGCGATATCCTCCTTTTATACTTTTTGGTGACGTCACGGTAGGGCGGATGACCACACCCGGAAGTTCTAGGGTGATTCGGCCACGCCCCATAAGAAAAGTCTTGATTTATTTAACCTGGAGTCATATAAAGTTTTTCTCCCATGTAAAGGGAGTAATTATAATTATAGGAAGAAATGTATACCACTTTCGTCCCTACTCGACGGAAAAACAAGTCTCTGATCAACGGAAAAACTCGGAACTACTTATTCCTGTGAAAGCTCACCTTTTAATTAGCATGAGGCGGTTTTACAGATTGGATGCTTATTAACTTGCCTGTTTTAATTTCAGGCTGGAGCGCCTGATGGGGTGAGGGAGAGCGTGGTGACGTCAGCAGCAATTTCCCCGACCCACCCCTCTCACCTCATCCATCACACCGTGGTAGTTGTGCATTTTGGGTGGCTCTTGTGTTTAAAGCCTTTGATCCAATTTAATGGAAATAGAAGTGATAGTCACGTGGTTCTTTGTTGTGAAAGCATGTGGTTGATCAGAAACTTAGGCAATATTTACGTAATGGTGGAGTGTTGATGCTGATGAATATTCATTGTTGAAGCGAAAGACAGAAATATATGTTTTTAACTCGGTTCCTTAGAACAGTGTGCCTATATGCGCGTGATCTTATACATGCATCTGTGTCACGTCTGTAAGAATGTATTCCAGACCATGTCGATCTCGTGCGTGAATATGTAGGTAAGAGAAAATTTGAAATTCTCCTTGATATTATACTGTCGAAGTTTTGATGCTGCTTCATCGGCCTGTGCGCTAATGATCTGTATACACGGTAGAACGATGGTGTTTTAAATCAAAATTAGGACAGTATAGCTGTCTATAATTATTGTCTGGTATAGACAGATCCATTACTTGCGGAAATTAAATATACTAATTCCGCCAAGCTGGACTGTGTTTTTCGGGTGGGTGGACTGCCAAGCATCCTCCTCTGTGAGTAGGACAAGTCCCATCCCTAACTAGACCAAACTTATTTTATTATAATACAGCTCGGAAAATGCGTGCCACAGTTTACAATAACACTGCCGTCGTATGGACATTGTGAATGCAGTCATCCTGAGTGTCAATGTGTCTGTGGTGTTGGTGATTTTCATTGATACGTGTGACTAGTTATCTGCAGATGATCTTGCGCTGTTGTGAATGGTGACGTTTTTTATCACTCCTGGGCTGGGGGAAGCAAGTAAGTGAAGTGCGGTGTCAACTTTATCGGACAAGATGTATTTCGCTCTGTAATGGCCGAGCCCGTGGGCGGTACAGAGTTACTTTAGAGCACAGATGACGAAGAAGGATGCTGTCGTAACGTGGATCAATCCATTATCGAATTCAACTTTCGGTAGCAAAATCCTACTTGTGATGGACGACAGACTGCAGGCATCTTGCTCTCTTAATAATATTGACTGTTATTACGTGTGAATGAAGTATTATGTTATTAGCTGTTTCCGTACGACGGTTCCAGGGGGTGGGGGAAGGGGAGAGGTTCCCCCGTAGTGCGTACTGTAGATGGCTGCGGTGTGCTTCTTTCCATTTGATCAGTTTTCCGTAAACCGGATAAGAAGGTGATTGCGGAAAATGTTGACTGGTGTTGATGGCGGTACTGTACTGTTGTAGGGAGGTATGGGCTGCTGTGTGACACTGGTGTATTGCAGATTGGGCATATTCAGGTTTCTACGCTGGAGAATGCTGAGTCTGTTGGGGTTGCGGAAAAGTCGGGATTGCGGGAAGTGATATACTTCCCGCATCTGTGCGGGAGGGAATGTTGCATAAAATCATGTCTCTAACTTTTTCGATTTAAAACGTTAAGTGCTCGCTATATCTTGTTGTTGCTGGTGTTGATTGTCTTCATTATATCCTCTCTATAACTGGATATGTATGTAGTATTCGCGCAATGGTGAATTGATGTATCCAGCCTTGCGGGCAAGTGTGTTCTGTGTGCTCTTGGATTTATGTGTCCGGTGTGGTAGTCTGACTGCTCACAGTGGGGATTGGTCGAGGATATGTGGACAGGGTTCCTCGTTGGAGTGGGGGAGTTGGTCATCTGCCATTACATGATGGTTGGTACTCTGTCGTAGTTTTAAGTACCGTGAAAATCCTGAACAGGCTGCCTCCCTGCCCACCGCCTGCAGGGGGTGGAGGGGTGGGTTTAGTTGCTGTGGTGCGGGAGGCCACCTCTTCTGTAACAGCTGACTCTCTCATATCTGAAAAGTGACAGTCTACAGACGACGAGTGGAGTGTGAAGTGGACAGGACGTAGGATGTCCGAACTTGGTGCATAGAGAAGAGACGCATGTTGGAGATGGGGCGGTGGTCGTGCATATGGAGAGGGAGCGCGTTGGTTGGGGCATGGTTGCGCGGTTTCTGGGCACGGTCGGTACACCGAGTTGTGCAGTTTTGCTGTTCTTCAAAACGAGCTAAGGCCTCATCCAGCCTCTGCACTTCCATGCTATTCACTACATGTTTCACCCCACAAGAAGCATAGACCGGGCAGCCTCAGCTTCCGCTTGTGGTAACTCTATAATGGGGGATATAGCATGAAGTGGGTGGGAATGGGAAGAGGTCGGTGGAAGAGCTTTTCTGTCACACAAATGAGAAAGTCTTCAGATACAACTTCCCAGATCTAGTAGACACACACTGAGGAGGGAGATGGCGAGTACGTATCTCGTCATCATCCTCAGCTTTAGTTGCTTGTTCACCGGACTCCTGGCTTGGTAGGAGAAGGGTCGAACTGGCACCGCGGTGCTCGAGACTAATGTCGGGAATACTCATCTCCGTGGAGACATTTGTCTGGGTACCAGTGCCACGTGGAATGCCCAGTCCGAGCTCTGGTACGGGGTCGGCACTGACACAAGGTTTAAGCCGATCAAAGTGGATGACTGAGGTTAGGGCATCCGAAGCGCGGATATGGTAGGTCACATCCAACGTCTTATCTAGAACCACATAGGGGCCTTTCCACTGGTAACTCAGTTTACTCGGCACGTTTGTAGATCGTCGCAAATCGTGTACCCAAACCATTGTTCTCACTTCATACAGATCTCCATGCACCCTCCGGTTGTGCCATGTTTACTGACACCGGTGTGCAGTGGATAAAGTTGCTCTCGCTAGCTCATGGGTCTGTTCTATTCGCTGCCACATGAACTCTACATAGAGAGATGGCAAATTTTTCTCCCCAAGAATCCTGGGCATGGCCAAATCCAGCGGTAAGGCTAATTCACGGCCTAACATTAACTGTGCAGGGGTATAAACCATGCTGGAATGCACTGAAGTGCGGTATGCCATGAGCACATATGGGAGTCATAGATCCCAATCTTGACAATCAAGGCATGCTTCTTTAATAAGCATCTCCGCAAGAATTTGATTGAATCTCTCCACCATGCCGTCACTGCGGGGGTGAGATGGAGTCGTCCTTGTTTTGCCGATATGAAACAATTTGCAGATCTCGGAGATGAGCTGGCTCTCAAAATTACTTCCTTGATTGGAGTACAGCCCATAAGGCATTCCAAACCGGCAGAACACATTGCCTGCCAAGACCTCCGCTATTGTGGATGCCGCTTGGTCTGGCAGAGCGAATGCTTCCACCCACTTCGTAAAATAATTTTGTAATACGAGGATGTATTTGTTTCCATCATCTGTTGTATTCAACGGTCCGAGCACAGCAATAGCCACTTGCTCCCATGGTGCACCAACAATTTTTAGTTGTAAGGGTGCAGAATGGTGCTGGCCAACAGCGCGTCTTTGACATGGGGCACATTTGACGACCCATGCCTTTACTCTATCACGAATCCCGATCCAGTGGAATCTCTGTTTTATTCTAGTTAATGTCCGCTCGACAGCTAAATGACCAGCGTTATCGTGCAATTGCTGTAATATTGTTTCACGATAACATTGCAGAATTACCAGGCGGTTATTAATGTAGAGAATGCCTTGTTGTATATGGCATTCTTCAAACCACTGGTAGTAGTACTTGGCTGTTGCGGATAACGGTGTAACAGTTTCACGGCGAGGACGTACCCCCTCCTGAATCCACGCATATATATTTCATGTCTGCGCATCTGTTGCTTGTTTCTGAGCGAATTTCTCCATGTTCCACTCTGCGCACCGCAATTCGAGGAACACCGGCGATGGCTGTGTTGTATGTGTCATGGTGGTGGCTACTTCTGGTTCATCCTCGAGTTCGATTCTGCTCACGGCATCGGCATTTCCATGCAGTTTGTCGGGTCTGTGAGCCACATTGATGTTAAAAGCCTGCAGGGATTCCAGTCACCTCGCTACCTGGCCCTCCAGATTTTTAAGGTTACGGAGCCAGCGTGGAGAAGCATGATCCTTTGGGAGAGTAAATGGGTGGCTGTACAGAAAGTGTTTATAATACTTGACAAAGTAGACCGCAGCCAGTAATTCCCACTTGGTGGCCGCGTAACGTTTCTCTGTTTTATTTAGAGTATGTGAACCATAACACAGTACCTGCTCCGTTCCGTGATCTGTGACCTGAGATAGAACTGCAGCAATAGCGTAAGCTGACGCATCAGTGTCCAGGCTGAAATCGAGGTTATGGTTAGGATGAGCGAGAATAGGGGTGGTTGTCAAGCGTTCCTTCAACACCCTGAAGGAACCTTCACACCCACTCGTCCACTTGAAGGGTCAATCCTTTTCGGTGATCCTGAGGAGGGGTGATGCAATCTCACTGAAATGATTGATGTGTGGACGATAGTATTGACAGACAGCAAGATAGCTCCTAGTTTCTGTGACAGACTCAGGCGTCTGCCACTCCACCATGGCTTTTGTTTTTGACGGTTGGGTGGCCACTCCATCACCGGATATGATGTGTCCCAGGAACTCGATGCTCTGTCTGAAGAGATGACATTTCTTGTGTTTGAGCTTCAAGTTAACTGTGTGGAATCTTGAAAGCACGGTGTCTAAATAGGAAAGAGTTTTCTCAAACATGGGATCAAAGACGATTACATTGTCAATGTAACACAGACAGATTTCCCATTGCTGGGTAGTTAATACCTGCTCAATGAGATGTTCGAAAGTTCCAGGAGGGTTGCACAACCCGTAGGGCATCTTGCGGGATTGGAAAAAGGCCATCGCGACAAATTAATATGGTCTTCTTCCATGTCAGCCTCATCCATGGCTACCTGACAGTATCCACTAGCTAAATCAAGGGACCAAAACCACTTGGCTCTGGTCTATCCAGGGTAACAGATAAGCATCTTTGACACTAAGATCATTAATGTGGCGGAAATCTATACAAAACCGCAAAGATCCGTCCTTTTTGCCTGCTGGTACAATAGGACTGGCCCAGGGGGATGCTGAGTGCTCAATTATTCGGGTCCGCAACATGTCCTCTACTTGTTGGTGTGCCTCCGCTTCCTTGTGAATCGGGAGACGTCTAATGGGTTGACGTATGGGTCGGTTATTTCCGGTCTCGATGGAGTGTCACACTAGATGAGTTTCTCCAAGGTCCATGTCTCCTGATGAGAAACTATTATGATATTTGTGAAGTAATTCGCTAAATAGTATTAGTTCACAACACCTAATAATATACACCTTTTGGCTTTTCCGGCGAGGTCTGTCTTCATTATGGGAAGTCGCCCATCGCCTCACTCAGGAGCACAGCCAAGGCTAGGTGCCATTCTCACACATGCATATGAGACTAAGGACTATGCTTCAGAATATAATTGGAGAACATGGCCCATGGGACAGTTAGTCCCGATGCGCCATGCTCATAAAAACATGATCGTGCATAGCCCAAGGGACACTAGTCTAACATGAAATCAAGAACCATGCCCAGGAAACATGATTGAGAAACATGTCCAGGATCTTTTCATGTGATGCGCCCCTCACGCATATACCCTCCCGCTTCCCAAAGCATCACTTTTCATGATCTCTGATCATGGGATACATGGCTCCTAATATGAACGTGTGCCGTGGCCTGACTGTTCATTGAGCCATCTTGACCACTCATAACCAGGAACTGACATGATCAAAACCACCCAGTCGATAGCGATCACCAACTGAGCTGATGCTCAGGGGCAACCAATGGTCTGATCCATACCTATCTGCCACCAGACTACGAACTGTGACCGTTTTCCCTGGCCCTGCCTGCAGGGCACCGTAGCAGACCCAACAGTAGTCCGCAGAGATGTGCCCTGGGTGTGGACTGTCATACACGCACCACGCATGTCCACTTGCTGAGACAGGATGAACCAAAAAAAATCGCAGTAGCCCGAACAATACGCCGACTAGACGGTACCACAGTCGGATGCTATTTCATCCTTGGTTGGACATGGAGACCTTCAGTATTGCCTCAGCCCTATAACAAAGATTTTACGTGCCCCAGGACCCACTGCCGCCTGTTTAAGGAACCATCCGAGGAGCCTATCCATCTCTGCTCCTTATTTGTAATTTTTGGGATTGCATCAATCAAACTGTGGTACGTAAATATAAGTCATGTAAATTTTCGGGCAAATCATCAGACGTTGTCATTGTTGTGTTTGCAGTTGGGGCTGTTTCCAGTGATATCACATCCACCAAATGGCCACAAGTGTTATTGGGTCCACAGTGCCATTGAATACGCGGAACGGAATATATTCCTTGTTGGTGGTGTCCACGATGATGTGGGGACTGGCGTATTGTGAGGCGAGCATATATTCGGGGTCGGGTTCCAGCATGGCTATGTGAGTGTTGTTTCCTAATTGTGGTGCAGTGTCCCACAAGATCATTTCCTGTCCCGGCTCCACAGTGGCAGTGGTCACTAATATCACTGCACGTGTGTCATATAATGACGACTCCAGTCCAAGGCTTATCTATCAGCCATGTATGTTATTTCATTTCATTAGCGTTGTGCATAATGCTCTGGTTAGCCCCTCCAAATGTCTGGATTGACACCCAGTGGGTTACACCCCTGCGCCACATTGAGGCCGAACATATAGTCTTAAACAGGGGTTTAGTTTAGTTCCTGTTGCTTACAATGTATGACGGCTTCACTGGCACTGAGGAAATCAGAACCAAGCAGGGCATCATTTTGGATGGAGGTGATAACAACTTGTATGAATTGCATCGCCTCTATCTGTATTACGAGGTTTACTACTCCAGCCATGGGTACATCGGCTCCCATAGCTGTTTGTAAAAAGATGTTTGTAGGCCTAAGGGGTGGCTTTTTATGAGGTGGGATGCTCTCATATAAGTGCTTGCTAAAAACAGTGATGGAAGCTCCAGTGTCCACAGTGGCATTGGTGGAAATTCCCCTAAACTGACAGGCACATTTATATATCACTTTACGGTGAGCCCGCGGAAGAGTCCAATGATACCGTTTGCGTAAGTGCTGGTGGTGCGGTATCATTCTGTATATAGTCGGCTTGTTTCCGGATGGCTTCTGTCAGTGCGGTTGGTGGGTGAATGTGGAATGGGTCGACTCGGCTGTGATTGCTTCGGCGACAATGGGGTCGGGCATAGCAGTGGTGGTGGCGTTGTTGCTGATTCTGCGTAAGCTGTGTTGGTGTATACTGCAGTGCAGATAGGATCCTCACGTTCACGGATAAGGACTAACTGAGCACGCCCTTTTTTACACCACGCCATTGGATGTTTAGTTGAAGTGCAGAAGAAGCAATGGCATTGTGTGATGTTCTTTTTCTTTGTCCGATGTTTCTTTTTGCGGATCCATGCGGTTGAGTGGGTGCTTTCCTCAGAATCACTGCTGATGGTGCATGTTGGCGATGTGGCTGTAATAGGCTGTGCGTTGCAAACCACCAAAGGACACCGGGTGTTAAGTGCCTTGGTGGTGGGACATGGTGCTTGCAAAAACGTTGTTTCAGTGGAGGTGCTACAACCTACCACTGCCGTTTTACATAGGAAAGAAGGTTGTGTAGATGCGGAAAATGTTGGGTCACTTTTCCCGCATGGAGGAGATGGCAGTGCTGCAGAGGCAGTGTGCATCGTAGGCACCATCATAGGAGAAGCCTTGGTGGGTGAGTGCATGATGTTGTAGAAATATGTTGACGAGTATGGGTGGCTGCCTGATGTAGTTGTTCAGAGGCCACAGTTGAGCCGGGTTGTAGGGACGGGCACCGAAGTGACTCTGTAATCAGTGACCGTGCTAGTTTGATGGATTCTCTGACTGCAGGGTCCGTCGGTCAGTGGGTGGAGTTGTAGATGGAGGACAGTTTGGGCATCGTTCCCTCCAATGGCCCGGTTGACCACATCCAAAGCACATGTTCGGTGGTGGTGCTGATGCTGTGTTTGATTGCGCTCTAGTGGTGGATTGTGTTGCTACTGTAATGCTGAGTGTCGTCACAAGGTTGGTGAGTGCTGAGATCTGTTTAGTTATCTCTTCTAACATTTCGTGCATGTTTTGTCTATTGTTTTTGTGTGCTGGTTCCCGCATTCTTGGGCATTGTTGTGGCCCCCATGATGGGATTGGCCACGCCCTCTCGCTCTAGACACATGATATTGACCGGAATTTTCTGATTGTGGGTGTGTTGTTCATTGTTGGTGCCGCTTGTGGGTGTAGTAGTTGATTCGGTTGTAGTTGTGACATTAACATCATTCATTTCATTAATTGGATGCAGTTGGCAGCGATTATTTTTCTACCATTCCAAGAAGTTCTCGATCCAAACCACAGTAGCCATTAGTTGTTGAAGGCTGCCGTGCTCCATGAGAAACAGTTTTTCTTTGAGGGCGGGCTCTCCGCTCAACTCGTCTATGAAAGTATCGAGATGTAGATGGGTTACGCCCTCGATATTTGTGCCAGGGTATGTGCGGCTAACAAGACGACGGATGCGTGTTGTGTAGACGGCGTCGACATTCCTGATGCTGTGAGACGTATTCCTCGTATGAAGGCGGTGCAGGTGACTGACGTGAATGATGTGCGTGACGTGTACGTTTACGTTATCTGATGTATTGCTGGAATGGTGTAGCCGATCCTCCAGTTCGTACCGCTGATGTGGTGAATAAAATGGAGATGATTCGTCTGTGAGCATGGGAGCAGTATGTCCATCATAAGAGCCTACCTCCAAATCGAGGGAGCACTGACTGTCAGATGAAGGAGACTGGAACTCATGGTTGGAGAGTGTAGACGTGGGTTCACTTCTCATTTGTGCCCCACATTGGGCACCACTTGTAGCTCGTGGGGGTATGCACTGGTCCGCCGTTAAGTATATGCCCATCGCACTGCAAGTGCGTGATGACCAGGATGGCTGGTTAGCTGCGGATCTCGTGGTTGTGGGTCCCATGTGCCGTCTCTCCGCGGA
The DNA here is from genome assembly GCA_034401795.1 of Chaetoderma sp. LZ-2023a. NCBI lineage: Eukaryota > Metazoa > Mollusca > Caudofoveata > Chaetodermatida > Chaetodermatidae > Chaetoderma > Chaetoderma sp. LZ-2023a. The sequence goes on from CM067372.1 coordinate 140,081,427, forward strand.
GTACATAGACCAACTTCTAGAGCCAGTGGAACAATGTTGTTCCAGTGGAGCCGTGCGACTATTGCCGCTGAGATTGAATGACACGTTGTCGTCCCAACTGTTTGTGTCACTGGTGTGTCTTTCCATACTAATTTAGAGAATGGAATAATTAGATTAATATACTTAGAATATAAATAAGTACTATACAGGGTGAATTGTTTGACAGTAATATGAGCACAATAATACACAATATAGAGCTAGCTGGTGTCCTTTCTACGTGGTGTCACTGGAGGTACCACACAGATCCTTGAATCTGTAGAGGTATCCCCGCAAGAGAAGCATCCGCATAAGAGATAACTGAGTAACTTAATGTAAGTTAATATACCCATAACATATACAGAGAACATTATTGCTGCGAGAGGAAAGTGGCTCGCGCGGGCCTCCGTCACCGAATATTTCATGATGGTGCGAGAGGAAGGTGCCTTGCGTGGGCCTCCGTCACAGGAGTTCTCGCTGTTGCGAGTGGCAAGTGCCTCTTGTGGGCCTCCGTCACAGGAAAATTCCTTCAACGCCGAAGAAGAGGAAAAGAGTTGGCAAAAAGGGCCACTCTTTTGTTAATCAGAAAATGCTAAGTGCAAAAAAATCATAGTGAAGCCATAATTAATATGATGCGTACTGATTTACGTGAAGGCGGAATGAGCGATTTCCGAAGAATTCCCACGTCACCGTCTCATGTAGTTCCAAGATGCTGTATTGGTAGATGCCACTTTATTTACGCAGGCCTTCTGCTACAGTCTAACCTTCCATTTAAGTGTTAGAAACAAAAACTAGCTTTGGCCGCAAGTTACAGGGATTCCTATATGTATGATTACTATATTCTGCAGCTATAGTAGTAGAAACATCCTATAGCTGCAATCAGTCCTTCTTCAGTTTTACCCACTGTGTCCTGTCCTCAGGGATTCCTACCTATCGTTAGATACAGCTGTCGAATGGGCACAAACGCCTAGCTTCCCGTAGGTTGCTTTGAAAGAGCATCTCCCTCCATAGAGAGTAAGCATACATGTTACATCGCAAAGCATACGAATTTGTTGAGATTCCGGGTACCTTGCTTCGCAACCACATAAAACATCACCTTGACAATGGCTACATTTCACATAAGCAAGTTTGATCACTCACATACCATTAAGGTTGGGGTAAAGAGGCGAATATCCACCGCGAGCATCCTTCCGGTGAGGGTGTGGCAGATTCCAAGATCCTTCCCAGAAACTCTGACGAGTTGGATGGAGATGCGCATCCCGTCCGTCACCATTTCCTATGGATCTAACTTTTGACCTGTCATTAAGATTATGTTCCAATGTGCCCAGATATGCACTGCTGGCCGGTAAAATAAACCTATCAAACTCACATTTATAACTATATGTTTTCGCAGTGTTTTCCTTTGTTGGTGGGTATCTGGCTAACAAGCATCCGAGGATACGGGGGAGATGCATGTAGATCAGCACTTTAACCATCACCACTCGGAAACCTCCGATAGTTTCCCAGGGTCGGATCAGGTCCGTGCTGATGGGACGTCCAAACAATTAAGAAGCCATGTGGCTAGTGGATCATGGAAAGAGACAGTAACTTTAATATATACGAAGCCCTATCAGTATTTGGCCAATTTTACACAACGTTGCCGGAGTACGGGGCTACATTAGCGCAACACCCAGAAGAGAGGCATACACTATATGTCTCCTAATGAAGAGATTGTCCCTAACCACTTCAAACCTATCCTATTGAGCTGAATAGTAAGGTTTAAGTTGGTAACATGCCGGGCTCAAACAGTTAGAGCATGGCCAGCGACTTCAGTGTAAAATTGATGATGGTAGTGATAAGTGATGTGGATATAAATGTTGCTGTTTAGTATTTCCTAGCATACTACGGTCTAAGTTTTCTATAATTAAACTGAACATATCAACGAAATGGCTATCTGCCATATATAACTAACCAATACAATGAACGATGACAATTTATATATAAATTATTGAGGTAGTATGTATCAGGTTGATAGGCCTAAATGGTGCGGTTAGTTAAAGCACCTACAGTAAATAATGATATTATAAACAGTAATAAAGAAATTATAAATTGTGGTCATAAGACCGGGAAGGCACCTATTAGTCATCAGTGCCATATACGGAAATAATAATTAGATGTACAATCATATAGTTACTTGAGTACCTAATAGTCATCGGTACAGAACAGGCTACTATGTCACTGAAATTGAGGCACTAACACATTCATAGCGCAAGTTCTCTGGAGCTGGAGAGGTCTCCACAGGCGATTTCTGCAGCTGGTCTCCGCAGGTTGGATCCGCAAGCTGACTCCTCCAGGCAAGGTGGATATAGTGCATACTTATGACAGTGAAACAGAACAGTGAGGTAGCATCTATTAGATAGTCTCTATAAATAAATCATAATTTATATGGAAGTGAGAAAGTTCTCCGTCCGGCGACAGAAGTAATAAAGTTAAAGTTTTCCCATTAACAGAGAGGGCTGTATAATAATGTTAAGCGGATACATAACTTGGCACACAGTGCGTTATGTGTCGCATAGCTCTTGCGGCGTACCTAGCAAAGTCCACCCGACTGCGGTCGAAAAGTTAATTAAAACACACACGACATGCAGTGCAGAATTTAGTGTCCACTTTTCAGCATGGTTGACAGATCTGGCGAGTCGTCCACCAAGAATCACCATAGCTATTCATCGCATGGGATTACATTCCGGGCCCACACAGCCCCTCCTGCAGAAGTTTTATCACTAAGGTCAACATTGTTTGGAGTGATTATATTCTATTTAGTTCCAAACATGAGTGCATGTTAAAAAAATCAATGATTTTGTTAGTTCTAGTAAAAAAAATCATAAAAATCATATCGATCGAAAAAATTCGATTAAATCGGAAAAATAATTTAAATGTTTTAGAAAAAATCATGATTTTTTCCAACGCTGGAATTTGGTTAGGAATACCGTCATTGTTTTGAGGTTCGCCTAGAAGGAAACTCCGAGAGGCGGGATTTACACAACAAGAACAAGAGCTTAAAATGCCTAAACTTTTTTCATTGTTTATCGATTGTATGTTAAATTAGTAAATTAATGTTGTATATGAAACTGTTTATGTATCAGTTTTCTATCTATCTATCTGCTCCAAACACTAGTAATGTGCGATTGTCCATATATATGAATTAATGCACCATAATTTCGTTTGTCTTATAATTCCGTGATACACATTTATTCGTTAAAGGCCGTTTTTAGTTACAGGCTACCCCCCCCCCCCCCCCCCCCCCCCCGCGCGCTTTAGCGAAAAGCTGGGGGAATATGTTTTCGCTTTCGTGCGTGTGTCCGTCACACACACAGGTTTTCTTTCGATAACTACTTTTGTTTGGAATATTGTGACAACACTTCATTGGAAGGTTGGCTATTGTAGTAGGCAAATGCACCTTAGTTTGAGGGTCAGTCAGCCTGTCCCTCCATCCGTCCATCCCTTTGTCTCTGAATTTGTGTTCGTCCGTGCAAATTTTGGGTTTTCGTTCAATAACTTTATCCTTGCTTGGAGTATTGTGACGAAACTTCATTAGAACATTGGCTATGGTACTAGGGAAATGTACATTATTTTGTGGGTCAGTGAGCCCATCCCTCTCCATCCATCCATCCCTTTGTCTCTGAATTTGTGTCCGTATGTTTACGCAAATTTTGGCTTTTCGTTCAATAATTTTATCTTTCCTTGGAGTATTGTGAGGAAACGTCATGGGAACATTGGCTATCGTACTAGGGACATGTACATTATTTTGTGGGTCAGTCAGGCCATGCCTCCATCCATCCATCCCTTTGTCTCTGAACTTGTGTCTGTCTGTCCGTGCAAATTTGGGGTTTTCGTTCAATAACTTTATCTTTGTTTGGAGTATTATGACGAAACTTCATGAGAACATTGGCTATGATACTAGGGAAATGTACATTATTTTGTGGGTCAGTCAACCCATCCCTACGTCCATCCATCCCTTTGTCTCTGAATTTGTTGTCCATCCATCCATGTAAATTTTGGGCTTTCGTTCAATAACTTTATTTTTGCTTGGAGTATTGTGACAAAACTTCATGGTAACGTTGGCTATGGTACTAGGGAAATGTACATTATTTTGTGGGTCAGTCAGCCTGTCCGTCTATACATTTGTCTCTGGATTTCTGTCCATCCGTGTAAGTTTTGGATTTTTCGTCCAATAACTTTATTTTTCCATGGAGTATCATGACAGAACGTCTTATAAATTTTGGATTTTCGTTCAATAACTTTACCTCCCCTCCCTCGATTATTTCGGACATAGTTACATCCCACAAACATGGCTGCCATTGCGGGGGGATTCTTTGATCTATATCATCTAGTTATTGTGTAGTATCTACATGTAGTCTATACTACGGTTACATTGTAAATCATTGTATATATCAATCTATAAGTTAGGAACTGGGTATGGTTATCCAGGCCAGTTCATGTACATGACTGGCTGTGGAACCACACCAGTCCATATAGTAAGTCCATTTGCAAATGTATCAATGCATGTTGTATGCTCGCTCTTTGATGATTTCAGGGCACTCGCACACCTTTCGACACAGAAAGCCAAGTCTCCGGTGAGCTTTGCTAGTGATGTTTGGTAGGCCATTCAGATATTGTCTGCTTCATGGACTTGAGAAGCGCGTGATAACATCACTGGGAAATGTTCGTTGGTGTGCCGATGATACAGTATGACTTGGCACCACACTCTTCCCCATTACATTTTTGTTTCCCCACATTTTAATTGTCAGATTACGGTTGTGCTTGAGAGATAGCAAATGGTAAGAGATCTAAGCAGTACCACCGTGATCAAGCCTCAGAAATCAGATGTTACAGTGGACACAAGGAAGAGAGTGAGGTGAACAACATGCCAACGGACCTGAGTGACTGAGCCACAGAGGCAGTTATCACATACAAGGGAAAAGCCATAAGAATCAGGGAATGGATGTAACATATTTCAAGGGCCTGCGTAGCCAAACCTCAGGAGCTAATTACACACAGTATGGCACAACAAAAAACAATCCTGACAAGGATAAATCTTCACAAACTGGTGAAACCCTACAGCACAAAGTGGTACGAGCATACTCTAGTAACATTCAACATATGTTGCAAATAAAGAATTCAAAGCAATGATTGCATGGTTACAACCTGTAAATCCGTTGAAACATATATATATATATATATGACCAAATTACTCCATGAGGTGGTAGTAGTGTTGGGAATTGGTACTATTTTTGTGATCGATGAATGATTTTTATATACTAACCGATGGTCAGTCAATGATTGATTATAACAGGTGTTCATTTTTATTCCCCCCCCCCCCCCACCCACCCAGTCTGGAAGACAGGTGGATATAGTGATCAGCATGTCCGTCCATCCGTCTGTCCCCGTCTTGTCAACGCAACTAGATCCTCCCACATTATCAGTATCATGTGAATGTGCTTTTTTTGCGAACAAAAAAATTGTTCATTACAGAGGTATCCCCCTTTAAATATCTTAAAGCCGATACATAAACTGCATTGCCAATCACTTCTTGTCAACGCAACTCCTCCTACAGTTTAGCTCTGATTCTTTTGAAAATTGGTACATGTTATCATTACCACGTGTAGGTGTGCATGTGCTATCCATATACCTGTACATCCATCCGTCTGTCCAAAATGTATCTATGTCCGTCTGTCAGTCCATCCATCTCTGACAATCATTTCTTGTCAATGCAACTCCTAGAGGTCTCAATGGATTAACTTTAAATTTCGTTAACATTATCAGTATCATGTGCAGATGTGCATGGGCTTTTTTCGCGGCTGACAAATTGTTCATTACAGAGTTATCCCCCTTTAAATATCTTAAAGCTGATACATAAACTGCATTGCCAATCATTTATTGTCAACGCAACTCCTCTTACAGTTTAGCTCCGATTCTTTTGAAAATTAGTACGTGTTATCATTGCCACGTGAAGGTATGCATGTGCTATCCGCATACCTGTACGTCCATCTGTCTGTCCAAAATGTATGTATGTCCGTCTGTCAGTCCATCCATCTCTGACAATCATTTCTTGTCAACGCAACTTCTCCTAGAGGTCTCAATGGATTAACTTTAAATTGTGTTCACATTATCAGTATCATGTGCAGATGTGCATGTGCTTTTTTCGCGACCAAAAATTGTTCATTACAGAGTTATCCCCCTTTAGATATCTTAAAGCCGATACATAAACTGTATTGCCAATCATTTGTCAACACAACTTCTCCTACAGTTTAGCTGCGATTCTTTTGAAACTTGGTACGTGTTATCATTATGACATGAAGATGTGCATGTGCTATTCGTATACTTGTACATCCATCCATCTGTCCAAAATGTATGTTCGTCCATCCTTGTCAATGCATCTCCTACAGTTTAGTTACAATTCTTTTGAAACATGGTAAATCTAGACAGTATAGATGTGCATGTGCTTTTTTCGCCACCGGAAAATTATTCATTACAGCGTTATCTCCCTTTAAATACCTTTAAGCCGATACATAAACTGCAGTACCAATCATTTCTTGTCAACACAACTCCTACAATTTAGCTGTGATTCTATTGAAACCTAGTAAGGATTCTCATTACCACTTGAAGATGTGCATGTACTATCCGTATGCCTGTACATCCATGCATCTGTATAGAATGCATGTGTCAGTCTGTTGGTCAGTCCATCTCTGGCAGTCATTTCAAGATGTCAACACAACTACAGTTTAGCTATGATGCATTTTTATCTGAAATGTTTGGATCTGGTGGGATATGCCGTCTTCTGATAGCTCTTGTTACCCATTTTGAATGCAGTAATTATAGCAATTTCAAGAATAATTACCCCATTCAAACCAAGTCGCATATATGACAGATTCTTAATAATTTAAGAAATAATCTGTTGAATATTTTGAAATTAACTTGACTGGAGGCGGTTGCTGCCTAAGGCAGCAACAGCTTCAAGTCAAATAGGTTTCAAAATATTCAACATGTTATTGGTATGGTTGCTTTGAAATTAACATACTGTATCAGTGCTGAAAGAATTAATGTCTTAGACAAAGGAGTAATACTATATAGTTGTAACAATTAAATTTAAATTCTTTTCCAAAAAGTATTCGTTTTCTGGCTTGACTAGTTAAAATATATTAATAAAGTCAATTTATAGACAACCAAAATTGATTTCTGAAATCATGATCGATCGGTTGGTTGAACATCGATTAATCGGAACAACACTAGGTGGTAGGGTATTAGTCTCGTGTCTAATAAGTAAAACTGGTGTGGTTGGGTAGCGGAGAGGCTCCACATAGCACTAGCACTAAATTTCAATCCAAGATATGTGAGCTGGTCAATGCTAAATGTTTTCAGACTGGGTAGACTGGAGGCACCTGCTTTAACTTATGTAGCAGCAGCTTTCAGGCTGGCTAATCTTAACATATCCAGACATTGCATAAATAATGGGAAATAAGAGAACGGGGCTGGGGCGTCGAAATTGTCCAATCTAATCCTTTATCTCACCTAGCAGCCAGATCTCATATTTACTCTGTACCTGCAGTGGGCGATTACTGCGAGTATGAGTCAATCCCGGCCACCTTATCTATTCCAATTCTGCGTCAATGCTTTTTATTATTTATTTCACATTCTGATCTAATACTCCCCATTATATCAATCTACATTTATCTTAAGAAAATCGGCTCAAATAAAATCTGATTAATTACTGTTGGTATTAATATTATTACTATTATCTAGTTATTATGTGATGGGACTGTTTCGGTTTGTTGGCTTGCCTACATGTATTTGTACGTCTGTCATAAAATCTTTGTCTGGGCCAGATGTCATCTTCCTAATGAACAGATTTGGTGGAGACAAAATCCTAGTTGAAATCTAAATACAAAATAATATGAAGGTCCTTTATATGTAGAATACGCTACATGTACAGAGCCAGTCATTCCAGTGGTAAATTTTCTAAAATAGTATTGTCTTGGCCTGTAAATGGACATTCAATAGGCAGATATTAAAATTTTCTTGACCAAATTATTCTAATTTAAGAAATCCTTATTTAGCGACCTTGACACACATGATGCGTGATATACAGAAAAACTAAAGTGCTCGACACGCCGGGTGCAGTCCATCTAGTCTTGTACATATAAATGACCCGCCTGATCCGTTAAGTTTTAATATGTACATGTATGCAGATGGCACAAAGTTTTCGACATCAAGGGCTTATTCAATGTCAATAAAACTACAGATTTGTTCTATGCCATTATTGCATCCAGTTTCCATCGAAATGAAAATGATACAAATTGTTTACATATTTTATGCTGTTTAGACTTTGGCTTATTGTGGACCAAGAATTAGAAGAATGTTAAAGTTTTTCAATAGACTTAATTTATCAAAGGCTTATCCAATCCCAACAATGCTTTAGGTATTTGTTCTGTATCATTGCATTCAGTTTTGCAGCAAAATTATAATGATTTTAACCATTTAATGTTCATACCAGCCAAAACCGGCCTCTGTTATCGTCTTGTGGAATGTCCATTTACAGGCCAAGAGAATAAAACTTTTGAAAATTTATCACTGGAATGACTGGCTCGGTTATCGAGCCAGTCATTCAAGTGATAAATTTTCAAAAATTGTATTCTCTTGGCCTGTAAATGGACATTCAATAGGCAGCTTAGTCTCTTGACTAAATTTGATCATTAAAGGGTTAAAGGAATTTCTATACTTTTGCGTGGATTTGACGTTTGAATCATCAAGGGATATACTATTTTTAGAAATTGTTATTTCGCAACACTCGCACATGATGTGTAAAACTAAAGGACTCAACATGTGGGATGCCATCCATCTAGTTCACCTTGATGTGGAACCCTATAGATGGCTTCGTTATAAAGCATTGATCCGACCGTACCTAGAGTATGCAAATACAATCTGGTACTCACTCAGAAAAAAGGATTTCACCATTGAAAATTTACAAAGGAGGGACGTGAGACGGAGAAAATGGAAGCTACCATGCTCATACTTATAATACATTACAGGGAGATATGATCGAAGCTTTTATGATGCTTCATAGAAAATAAAATCATGACACATGCTCAGAGATACTACTCAGAAGATCGACTAAAAGAGGTCAGTCTTAAGATATTTAAGATGAGACAAAAAGTAGACTGTGGCAGAACAGCTTTAGCATGCGAATAGCTAACCCATGGAACAGTCTGCATGAGCACGTTATGGATGTGCCAACTGTGAAAGCCTTCAAGAGCTGCCGAGATGAGATGCACATGGGAAGAACCAATCTATTCGATATAGGAGTACAACACGATACCGCTGCCAACACCTTGAGCCACAACGCGTCACTTCTCGAAGAGCTTAATGTACGGTTCTGGGGATATCGGACAATCTTTCGAAAAGTACCAACATAAGTAAGAATAAGTAGAATGGCTGAAATTTTCTCGGATTCTTCTACTTTGGTAATGATGTGAAAACAAACAAAATCTGGAGACTCTTAATTTAAAAGAGAAGCAGTGACAAAATGTGAGGGAGAGGGTCTGCAATCTCTGATTTCTTTTGTTAATAGTTGTTTGCATTTAACTATTTGTTAATTATCATTACAGTCAAAATGCCTTCGGTGATGGTGTCTATGTGTAGACCAGGAGAAGAATGTTTTTAGAAAACTTACTACTGGGATGACTGGCTCGGTAACCGAGCCAGTCATCCCAGTGATAAGTTTTCTAAAAAATTCTTCTATTGAACATTTTTTATTAGAAAGTTGTAATTTGCTTGCCCAATTCTGACCATTCAATGTTTTTATGATAAACAGAAGTGAGAATAAAATGGAAGCAGACAGTGACAAGTTAGCAGAAAGTGAAAATGAGCTTTCCGAGTCACAGGATGAGAAAGGCACAAGTGTACCAATGGAGATGGATCAACCGTCTGTAGACACTGCTGTGTCCGTGACAACTGATAGTCAGGCAGATGACAAAACATCGGCATCCGAAGATGAGTTATCTGAGGTCCAAGTAAAAGATAGAGGTCCTTGTTATTGGTAGGTTGTTTTCGATAGATCTCTTAGCCTCGTCGTGAAATGTTGCAAGGCTATTGTGATATCTGTGTGTGTGTGTGTGTGTGTGTGTGTGTGTGTGTGTGTGTGTGTGTGTGTGTGCGTGCGTGTGTGTGTCCGGTGAGATAGGTCATGTTCTACTCAGCGAGCAACCTTCTCCTACGAAAAAAAACCCGGTCCTGCTGCTAAGTGCTGCTGCTAAATAGCCGCAAACTAGCCGCTAGGTAGCGGTGGTTAACATTTCACCATGCAAATTAGTTAGCCGCCAAGTAGCGACAACTCAAAATCTGATTGGTTAAGGATTCAGTCTGCCGCTAACCAGCCACTCAGTTTGCCGCTAACCAGCTGCTCAGTTTGCTGCTAACCAGTCGCTCAGTTTGCCGCTAACCAGGCGCTCAGTTTGCCGCTAACCAGCCACTCAGTTTGCCGCTAACCAACTGCTCAGTTTGCCGCTAACCAGCCGCTCACCCTGTTTGAAGAAGAAAATGGCTACCATTCATGCCATTACTTCTTCCCTTTAAACTAGGTCAATAAATCACACTGTGATAACTTACTAGTGGTTCAACACTATCTTCCTTATGCTACAACCATATGTAGTATTCAGTCTTCATAGCATTGACTGACAACAGGTTTCTAAATGCGTCAATTAAATTATGTCCAATATGACAGATGTATTGCTAGTATACATAATAAAATAATCAACTTTGCTGTCAGAAACTTGTTCAAGAAAGATCTGCTTGCATTGCAGCACAGCAACTTGCTACATGTATCTATCCACATATTCTACACCAATATATAATTACTAACTACATTGTTCACTTAAACAAGCTTGAGATCAAAACATATTTACACCAAACTACCTCAACAAGAAAAGCAGATAGTCTGCCAGTATGAGGCTTTGACCTTTCTCTCAAATTTAGGCGGGAAAATATAGTCTTTGCGAGAAACTGCTAACCAGCCACTCAGTTTGTGAGAAACAGAGTCTTTCATGTTAACCAGCCGCTCAGTTTGTCAGAAAAAGGTTTGTCATGCTAACCAGCCACTCAGTTTGTGAGAAACAGAGTCTCATGTTAACCAGCCACTCAGTTTGTGAGAAACAGAGTCATTCATGTTAACCAGCCACTCAGTTTGTGAGAAACTAAACGAAATCTAGGATTTCTTTTTTCACGAGAGAGTTGATACTTACCTCCCTAATACTTTTGATATTGCTAAATATTGGCTTTCACTCAATAAACACTCAGATTTAAAACAGTTAGGTGCCCCTACTGGGCAGGGAGTCAGAGCGTAGTCTGGCGGATGCCAGCCCCACCACCGCGCATGCGCAGACTAGCACTTCCTCTGACTAGATTATTGGCTGACACACATGCAACTATTAAGAGCCTGAAGACCGAGCCTCTGTGGGGTGGAGAGGCCGGGTCCGTATCTAGGGAGGTAAGTATCAACTCTCTCGTGAAAAAAGAAATCCTAGATTTCGTTTATTTCACTTCAAGAGTATACTTACCTCCCTAATACTTTTGATATTGCCAGAATTCGAAAGTGAATCTGGCGGGAGGGAGGCGAGGTCAAAAGACCAGCTCATCCCTATACGCTTTTCTGCGTTTAAGGCACTTAAACTTCTGAAACTGTAAGAAAAAACAGTCAGGATTTGACTAACCATCGGATAACACCACCGATGTATGAGAGATGACCGAATGTCATATGCGCTCCCCCCCCTCCTTCCTGGGAGGAAGAGTCGACTGACCTCAATGTCCTATACGCTCTCTACGTACAAGTGCCATGTACTACAGGACAGAGACGAAAAAACTCCATTTTCGTAACTCTCAACAATGAACCACACAAATACACAAACCATCACCATATTAATAACGGGTAATCGTGACAATACAATCAACAACGGACAACCCATGAACAAGACTGACCTTGTTGAAAATGGCTGCTGACATCATCTTCCCATTGGTAAAGACTGATGCAGGCCCAAAAAAGTGGGTGTTTCCATAAATTAATTGTGAAATATATAAGTAATGAGGAAAAACCTCCTCAAAAAAAATAAACCGATTTATTTTTTCAAAACCGACAAGGCGAGAGGATTAGAGGTGTCACGGAGATAATGGTCTGTAAAACTTGACTCACAGTGCCACTGAGCCACCGACATAATATCATCCACAGGGACCCCATTAAATAGGGCCGTGGATGTCACTACGCCGCGGACACTGTGAGCCTTGGCCACGTCAACCTGCTTCCCGGTGGCGGATTTATGGCAAAACTGAATGCATTCCACAATCCACCTGGAAATGGTGTCCTTAGAAGCCCTCCCATGGGGTTCAATATATGACAACCATAACGCTGACTGGTCGGTGCGCCATGCCGCCGTACGTTGTTTGTACCGGCGCAGCGCCCGGACGGGACACCATGCTTTAGAATTAGGATCATATCTAGTTAAAGCAGGCAAAAAAATAGGTTGACCTGGATATTTCAACGACTGATTTTTAGCCAAGAAATTAATCCTAGGTAGCAGCTTAAGGCCTTCCCCTGAAACCACAAAACGGTCATCCTCGGCTGATAAGGCATGAATTTCACTCCTACGCCTAGCCGAGGCCGCAGCAATTAAAAACACAGTCTTCAGTGTTAATAGTTTCATAGAAATGGAACTAAGTGGTTCAAAAGGCTTATCACCTAGTACTTGAAGCACTAGCGATAAACTCCAAGACGGAATCACAGGTGGATTCCTTGGTCTTAGATTGCCCATGCCTTTAATTAATACATTCAATGTATTTACTTCATCACTTCCCCTCTTAGCCAAGCAAGGAATAACAGACATTAATGCTGACTTATAACCAGCAATAGAGTTAGGCTTGAGGCTATAGGCATCATAGAGGTGACAGAGGAAATCAGCTACTACTTGAATAGATGAATCCATTGGATCAATACATCTTTTTGAGCACCATTCTGCAAATCTGTTGATTTTATAATTATATGCTCTGGAGGTTGACCCCCTCCTGGCTTTGGCCATAAACATGGCTGCTTGCTCAGAAAAGCCCTCCTTAATTCTAGATTCCTTGACAACATCCACGCAGTCAATCTGAACATTGACGGATTGTTGTGAAGGGCCTTGCCCTGGAAGATAATATCGTCCATCAGAGGCAGAGGAACCGGATTGCAGACCAGAAGGTCCAGCAGATCCGTATACCATGATCGGCTTGGCCAATCCGGGGCGATCAGAAGCACTTGGCATTCCTCTTGTCTGATTTTCTGAAGAATTTTTGGAATCAGGATTGCTGGAGGGAATGCGTATACATACATTCTCCCCCAGCTGATAGCTAACGCATCTGTTGCGAAAGCGCTTGGATCCGGAATCGGAGAGACGTACGTCGTCATCTTCGCATTCTTCTTCGTTGCGAACAAATCGATGTTGGGTTTCCCCCAATGGTCGAACAGACGATCCGCCACACATTGATTTAGTTGCCATTCCGTGGGTAAAACACTCATCCTTCGGCTCAATGAGTCTGCTAGCAGGTTTAACCTTCCCGGAATATGAACTGCTTTCAAGGTAATCTGGTGATCCAGACACCAACAAAGCAGTTTCCATGTCATCATACAGAGACTGGGCGACTTCGTTCCGCCCTGGCGGTTTATGTAAGTCACAACTGTTGAGTTGTCTGAACGAATAAGAACAATCTTGCCCTGAACTTTCTGTAAGAAATGTTCCAGGCCCAGGACTACTGCTCTTAGCTCCAGTAGATTTATATGTTCCTGTGACTGTTCCAGATTCCAAAGCCCTGATATCGTGGATTCTTCCAGGCAAGCTCCCCAGCCCTCCATCGATGCATCTGTATACACAGTCACCTGAGGGTGGGGAGGGGTTAGCAAAACCCCCGGCAAGAGATTCTCTGTATTCAACCACCATTGCAGGTGGTGAATCAGAGGCGCCAACACTGACACATTCGAGTCCAGCGAACCTGTACTCTGGGTCCATTGTGTCATGAGAAACAACTGGATCGGCCGCCTGCGTAAGGCGGCCTGAGGAATGACTGGTTCCAACGAAACCATCAACCCCAGCATTCTCAAGTAAACCCGTGCCAGGACATGACGACTGTCGCACACTGACTGAATCAACGAGATGAGTATTTGAACTCTCTCCTGAGTAGGATAAACATATCCTGTCTCTAGATCGAAGAACATCCCCAGGTAAACAAACTTCTGGGATGGAGTCAGCTCTGATTTTGGGAAATTGATCATCCAGCCCAAGTCTGTGAGAATTTTCAAAACAATCTCCAGATTGGCGGACAAACTTTCCCGGGTGTGCGCTTTCAACAGCCAGTCGTCTATGTACGTGTGGACTGCTATGCTTCTCCTGCGGAGGTATGCTGTGATCGCAAGAACCACACGGGTGAAAACCCGAGGAGCCGTGGAAATTCCGAAGGGCAACACCCTGAATTCCCACTGTCTGCCCTGGAATGCAAATCTCAGGAAGCGACAGAAACTCCCGTGGATGGGGATGTGGAAATAAGCGTCCTTCAAATCTATCGACGCCGTCCACATCCCCCTCTCCAACCCCGCCAACACCGAGCGCACCGTTTCCATCTTGAAACTGGGCGTCTCGATGAACTTGTTCAATGGCTTGAGGTTGAGAATCGGTCTCCACCCACCGGTGCGTTTTGTTACTAAGAACAGGGTTGAATAGAAGCCCGGACACCTTTGTGCCGGCTGAATAGCTCCCTTTTGTATGAGGGAATTTATCTCCTCCTCGATACACAACCTTTGCTCTGGATCTCTCGGAATGGGAGTCCAGACTGGCACCAGAGACAGTCGCGACGGCGGGCCTGTCACCCACTCTGGATGATACCCGACGGAAAGCCATCGCAAGACTAAACGGTCCTGAGTTAACCGTTCCCACTCTTGCATGTGGCCGGCTAGCCGGCCTCCCACCGGTCCACCTAGGGACCGCGGTGGACACGAGGCATGCAAGAGCGGCACTGTCTCCGCCGCCATACACACCGGAGTGGTTCTTACCGCGGTAAGCGTCCTGTCAGGACCGATAACCACGCCCAGATCCTCGCGCGCCCCGCCCCGCCCCGCACCACGGTGCGCGGGCGGCTGCCTGGCTGACGGCGGCTGAGGAACCTGCGCCCCCCTCGCTGCTGGCCGAATCGCACGCGGCCGACGCTGCGACGGTGGCTGGCCACTGACCTGGCCAGCACCACCTCGAGCCTGCAGGGGACGATACGCCGGGGCCGCGGCGCGAGCGTTAGCACGACGCAGCACATCAAACTGCTCGCGCAGCGCCCTCTGGTTATTCACCAGGGTGACCGTCTCCTGGAGGTGGCGACATCCCTCACCTCCAAAAAGACCAGGGCCCGTCATAGGCGTACGCAGTAGCCTATTGTACAGGTCCTGAGACGGGCACAGATTGTCCAGGGCAAACGTGCGTCTTGCCCTGACACTCCTGGTCACCGCCCGAGTCACACAGTCCAGCGCCAGGTTAATACCATCCTGGATGGTTCGCTGGACAGTGACCGGACTTGGCTGGCGCGATGCGGATGCCGTTACTACCCCCTGTAACAGCTGGGAGACGTGGGACAGAGCGGCAATCGAAGCCCTCCCACTCTCCTCCGCATCACGCAACGCGGTATTCGCCGAACGCAACGCGTTCGCGCACAAGACACCCGTGTCAGAACGGGTGCCTGGCCGCGCATCCTCACCCAAAGCCGCGCGGTCATCCACGCTGGGCTTGGGTACCACACCGTACCGCTGGTAATCCAGGGGCACGATGCGACAACGCCTGGCCACCTCGCGAGGGGCCTTCGCGAGACGTCCACTCGACTTAATGGACGACTCCGCCGCCTTGAACATGTCAACGACATGCTCCGCCAGCGGCAGAGAAGGCATAGCGTTAGCAGTCGGTTTCCCAGCTAACCACGGCGTGTGAACACGCTGGCTAGCCGACTGCTCCACGGGCAGATCAGGCCTAACGCTCACCAACCACTGGCAAGCGTCATACCAATCCTCCTCCGTGGCTAACTGCGAGCGCTCTACAAGACGGGGTCCTTCGTCTTCCTCCTGAGCGCAAGCAGTAGAGCTTGACGGCGGGTATGCTGATACACCTGGCAAGCCAGGGAAAACACGCGGGCCTGACAGCACCGGCATGAGAATATCACTGGTTTGACCAGGAGCAGGCACCGTGGCAGAGCGCGGGGTATATATAGTCTCACCACGGGCCCGGCCAGCACCAGCAACACCCTCGGCAAGCCGAGGTATGCGGTACCGCTGGCCATCAGCAGCGCCCTGGGCCACCACCTGAGCCGCGGACTTTACTCCAGGGTGAGTAAAACCGTGGAATAAGGCGCCTGTATTCCCCGCGAGGGGTGCACAAACGTCTTCATCCATGTCCACGTCGTCAGACGGCGACCCTAGCAGGTAATCCTCATTACCCTGGTCAGAAAGATTAGACCCCGGGTCAGCAAAGAGAGCTAACCCGGGCTGACCAGGAACGGTGCCATAGGAGGTACTGGCCACCGCGGCGTGCGGATACCCCTGGACTGATAAGCAGCCCGCGGGTTCCAGCGACAACCGTCCACGGTCCCCTATCGGCGCGGCAATAAGCCTGCTGCCAGGGCCGTGGAACGCCCCCTCTAATGGGGCCACCTCTGGATCGTCGAACAACGGAAGCGGACTAAGGAAAATCGATCCAGAGGCGGGGATTACCTGCTCCGAAGCCGATGACGAGGACAGTAAAGGATTTGGTCCAGGAAGCATGCCACGAAGCAACCCTGGAACCAAATCCTTTATTGTCCTCTTCATCTCTCCCAACATCTCGGTCCGGAAGGCCTCCATATCCACCGCGGACGAGACCTTCCCCTTACCCTTCCTACTTACAACCTCTCGTTTCCGCTTCTTCTTGTTCTCCTCCTCTACCACCTTGTCCGTCGCCTGTAAGCAGCACAAGAATTCGGACATTAACTCGCCCCCCCAGTGCTTACATATGTCACAATTAACAAATGGACCACAAGGGCTACATTGACAGCACAGATGCGGCCAGAACTTATCCAGAAGAAAACGACCACAGGACGCGCAACCCGGTCCCTGAAACAGGGCAAAGGACAAGGAGTATGAGCAACTAGTTAAGCTTAGAAACTCAATCCAACTCAAAGAGAAGGAAAACGATCATAAAGATCAATATACATCAGAAAACAGCATAGCGCTTGAATTGCTGATAAACACATAGCCAGGCTGATTATGACGTCATTAATCCCGTGACAGGAAAAATTCGATCCCAACAAAACATCCAAGTGCAAGGACGAATTGTATGCTGAATGGATAAGTTGACTACACAACCATCAGATACATATAGATAACTCTTTTCTGGCAAAAATGTTAATTATCTCCCTTTGTTTGTTTACAATAATTAACATCACCACATTATCAATAACTAGATACCTGACACTTTGTATAGACAAACCATCCAACGTGACGAACCGGAGAACTCCACCATCTGCACGCCTCTTAACTCTCTCCACCTCATGGGGAAGGAATTGGATCAAGAGGGCAAAGTGAGAAGACCTTTATACTAGGCCTCCAACTCACTGGACATATTTTTCATTTGGTTAGATAACCTAACAGTGTTAGTAGGAAATGAAACCATGGTGGAGAGAAAACTAACTCTCTGCAACTGTGATGTCACCACCTAGCGTCATACAGACCTGTGGACATAAACAGAAAGAGAAATTAGTCCTAGGTAGCACCGAGTTGACCTAAACCAACTAACTAAGGCGCTTATCACGGTAAACGCGAGTCCCGGAAACACAATACACCGGGAAGAAAACTCGCTAATTTTACTAGAAGTCACCTGATTTAAAGGTCCTAAGTCCTCCTTTGGCGAATTGATACTTCCCGCCATCCAAAAAAGTGACTATCACACCAAACAACACCACTTAAACTAGTTTAAGATAAAGAAAAGCTTCAGCACAAAAAGACATGTGTGAACTCTCTGCCAATAATCTAGCAAAGAGGAAGTGCTAGTCTGCGCATGCGCGGTGGTGGGGCTGGCATCCGCCAGACTACGCTCTGACTCCCTGCCCAGTAGGGGCACCTAACTGTTTTAAATCTGAGTGTTTATTGAGTGAAAGCCAATATTTAGCAATATCAAAAGTATTAGGGAGGTAAGTATACTCTTGAAGTGAAAAGAGTTCTTCATGTTAACCAGCTGCTCAATTTTTGAGAAACAGAGTTCTTCATGTTAACCAGCCGCTCAGTTTGTGGCAAATCACATACTCTGCTGCAAACCAGCCGCTCAGTTTTAACTAGGCCACCACTTAGCGTCAGGTTAACATCTAGCTGCTAGGCCATGTTAAGTCCTGTTGCTCAGTTTTTCCTTTGCCGCAAACTAGTCGCTAACTAGCTGCTAGTTATCCGCGAAGTAAACTTTTTCGTATGGTTTGAGTGGGAGTTAGCCATTGGGGTCCTGAAGAACACTTTTGATTTGGACTGGACATTCTCTTTAATACTTGATTATTAGGGTCTCGCACTGGAAGATGCGGATTGTAATCACAGTGTCCATCCGTCTGTTCATCTGGCTGCCCATCCACAATATCTCGTAAACAGCATATCATACAGAACTGCTTGAGATATTTTACTGAAACTTGGTTTATGCTTCAGTTATAAGATGTGCCTTTTGAAGAATTTACGTTTATAGGTCCAAGATTTTGTGTGAAAATGGGCTTTTCCGTGCAAATACTCACAATTTTTGTTAATAGTCTCCTAAACGGCATATCATATGGAATTGCTTAAAATAATTTAATGAAACTTAGTAGGTAGATTCTTTATGATGGGTAGAGGTGCCTTTTGGAGGATTCACCTTTATAGGTCCACAAATTTTGGTGAAAATGGCCTTTTTAACAACATACAATTTCTGCCAATTTCCTTCTTTTTTAAAAAATATATAACGACTTTTAATAAAATTGCTACATGTACCTGCTACATAGTGAAAGGTATTTCCTGTGATTGCGGGGCCCTCTGAGTCAAACAACATTTTCTAGTTCCCCAAAGCAAATGTTGCCTTTAGATGTTTTGTTAAATTATTAAATACCGTTAAAATTTGACTAAAGGACGAATTTTTTTTGTCATATTACATGTAGGGGGTGCATCCTATAATCGAGTACAGTCTTTGAGCACATTTTTTTTATCAAGTTTCGTAAAAAAAAAAACAACCAAAAACCGATAACACAGAAATTCAACTCAATTTTGCACGGTACAAATTCTCGCCGCCTTACGACTATGTTTAATGTATACCTCAAAACATCATCGCGGAAGTGAAATTATTAAATTGGAGCGCCTAAATATTGCGTATCCATTACTAAATATCATTTATTACATCAAAATTAATCCTGAAATTTACATAAAATGGTGTCCAGAAAAGATATAAATCACGTGATTCGCCTCCAAACGCAAAAGATTGTTTTTAGCTCACCTGGTCTGAAAGGCCAAGTGAGCTTATGTCGTGGCGACCGTCCGTCGTGCATCCGTCAACTTTTCCTTTAAACGACTTCTTCTCAAGAACCGCTGGGCCAATTTCAATTATATTTGGGAGAAGCATCCTTAGGGCATAGGGATCCAAGTTTGTTCAAATGAAGCCGATCGGCCAATTAGGCCGGCGGCCATCTTGGATTTTGGCCGATTTTTAGAAACGTCTTTAAAAATCTCCGAAACCGCTTGAGGGATTGAAGGAAACCTCATGAAATATGATCTAGGGCAAGAGCTCAACCAAATTTGTTCAAGGGAACTTAATTGGTCAAACAGTTTGGTGACCAGCTTGGTTGACCTAGTTTTAGCAAAAATAGCTTCTCCAGAACCACTGAAGGTATCAGGCCGAAATTTGCCAGATATGATTAGGGACTAAGGGCCAGTAAAGTTTGTTCAAGAGAGGTTGATCCGTCAAAAAACATGGCCGCCATGGGGCAATCAAGATATAGCATGTTTGGCAGCAATATTGGATTTTTTTCATTTGATGGATTTTGAGATTGAAATTGGTTTTATGTACGTTTTTGGGTATTCTGATCTCAAATTTGCAATTTTCGAAACTGTCGGATAAACGGTGTGGTGGCCATCTTGGATCATTTTCCCGCCAAAAGCTCCCATACTAAAGCAATGGGAAATTTAAAATGTCTTTCTCGAGAACTACTGGGCTGATTTCAATTATATTTGGCATGAAGCATCCTTAAGGCATAGAGATTCAAGTTTGTTCAAACAAACCCGATCGGCCAATTTGGCCGGCGACCATCTTGGATTTGGGCCGATTTTTAGAAATGTCTTTAAAAATCTTCTCCCAAACCATTTTAGGGATCGATTCAATACTCACGAAATATGATCTAGGGTAAGCGCTGAATCAAGTTTGTTCAAGGGAACTTGATTGACCAAATGGTTCAGCGGCCATCTTGGATGACCTAGTTTTCACAAAAACGACTTCTTCCCCAGAATCGCTGACGCGATCAGGTCGAAATTTGTGATATATAATTAGCAACTAAGGGTGATTAATCTTTATGCAAGAGAAGTTGATTTGTCATAAAACATGGCCGCGGTGGACCAATCAAAATATAGTGTGTTTGGCAGCCATATTGGATTTTTTTATTTGATGAATTTTGAGGCTGAAATTCGTTTTATTTAGGTTTTTGGGTATTATGATCTCAAATTTGCAATTTTCGAAACTGTCGGATAAACGGTTTGGCAGCCATCTTGGATCATTTTCCCGCCAAAAGCTCCCATACTAAAGCAATGGGAAATTTAAAATGTCTTTTTCTCGAGAACTACTGGGCCGATTTGAATTATATTTGGCAGGAAGCATCCTTATGGCATAGAGATTTAATTTTGTTCAAACGAAGCCGATCGGCCAATTTGGCCGGTGGCCATTTGGGATTTCGGCCAATTTCAGGAAATGTCTTTAAAAATCTTCTCCGAAACCACTTGGGGAATCTTCATCTAGGCCAAGAGGTAAGCCAAGTTTGTTCAAGAGGACTTAATTGACAAAATGGTTGGGGACCATCTTGGATGACCTGGTTTTCACGAAAATCACTCCTCCAGAACCGCTGAAGGGATCAGACCGAAATTTGGGCCATTAAAATTTGTTCACGGGAAGTTGATCCATCAAAAAAACATGGGCGCCATGGGGCAATCAAAATGTAGTGTGTTTGGTGGCCATATTGCACTTGCAAAAAGGTCCACAAACTCATTTAAAAGAATGCTAAACCACCCACCAACAATATTGACAAAAATTGATGGTGCTCCAGGTGAGCGACACATGCCTCTTGTTAATTAGAGCAAGTACTCGGATAACATATTCTGGACTCGGAACTCTGAATGCTATATATTATCATTGCGCGATAGGAACTAAGTATTGTACTGTAGGTCTGATCCGAACCCGTTTGATAATAAACTCCCGTTAGCGTATAAGATCTTGTGAGAACATGATGCC